>PVJI01023985.1:0-22673 GCA_004026765.1 Micronycteris hirsuta
ATGGAAGACAGGCATGTCTTAAGTATTCCTTCCTACTTTTTACCCTTGATATTTGTCTGATACTGACACCTAGGAGGTATTTCTCCAACTTTAACAGATACTTCTCTTGACCAATTCATTCAGTAGGTCTCCCTACAGTACCTGAGGGCCTCCTTGGGTAGAATACTTGGCAGAAAGAATCTTTCTTTGTCCTTGATCTACAACTACAAATCATAGCTAAACATGGTTATCACCTATGAGTTAAGAAGTAGGTATTCTTATCATCCCCACCTTACAGTGAAGAAACATAGGCTCAGAGAAACTAAATAACTTTAATGAAGTCACATACCTGCAATCTGATAAAATCAAGACTTGAATTCAGGCAGTCTGGCTCTAGAACTTTCTTAACTGCTATATTCTACTTCCTCTAGCTAAATTCTCCCTAACTAGAAAGTATAGCCCTGGCTGGTGTGGCTCAGTGGATTGAGCACCAGCCCACAAACCGATAGGTGGCTGGTTCGATTCCTGGTCAGGACACATGCCTGGGTTGCGGGCCAGGTCCCAGGTTGGGGGCATGTGAGAGGAAATCACACATTGATATTTCTCTCCCTCTAAAAAATAAAAATAAAAATAAAGAAAGTATAAATAGGTCATTCTCAAGAAGCCAGAATACCAAGTCTTTCTGAGAGTGGGAGCCAAACTGTACATTGTCTTTGCCATAAAGCAACACCAGGCTTAAAGGCAACATAAACACCGTATCAGAACTGGCGGGCTCTATAGGGCCCAAGCAGGGAAAGCTATGAAAGAGCTCTAAACCATACATGTGCCTCCCATGATGAAGCAGGTCCACAGAAGCTAGCCCACAGACCTAGGAATATGAGAATTCATACCAAACAAATTACAAATAGGAGCAAAATTTTAATCTGAAAATTAATCTGAAGGCCCTTCAAAATAAATGTTAAAAATTTTCAAAGAGATGAAGAAATATAATTCATAAAACGTAAGAGAATAAGAACAGGATAATTTGGAAAAAAACAAAGTGGATGTCACATAAATAAACAAATATCACTGAAATGAAAAACAACCTTAGCAGATGAATTAAACATAGCTAGAAAGAGATTTAGAGAATTAAAAGATAAATTTAGTAAAGCACTGAGAACATAAGACTAAGAGCTAAAAACATGAAATATATAAAAGAGACATGACAAATAGATTGGAATTTTCCAGAAGAAAGGAACAGAGAATGGCAGAAATTCAATATTCAAAGATATCCAGACTCAGAATTTTCCAGATTATTTTTAAGTTTCTTCAGATTAAAAAAGCACATCAATTTCTGATCCAGATAAATAGAAACAAACCTATAAAGAGATCAAGGCAAGTAAAATTGTAGACGATCAAGGACAAATGGAAAAATTTTAAATTATATCAGAGAGAAAAGACAGATTATCAACAAAAGAACATCAACACTGACCACGGATTTCTCATTAACAACAATAGGTGCCAAAAGAAAATGGAGCCAAATCTTTAAAGTGTTGTTGAAAAATAACCGCCGGTCAAGAATTCTATGTCCTGATGTGGCAGAGACCGTGCTGTGGATTCATGAAAGCTTTTTCATTTCCTCCTGGATACGCAGGATGGCTACATTCCCCACTTCCCTTAGGGCCAAGCAATTGCATTTCTAGCTGACATGATGTAGTGGAAGTGATGGACGGCACTTCTAGGTTTGTCTGAAAAAATTAAAAACAAAAAGCCACTCCTTGGAAAGGACCCAAGCATGGCAAAACCATAAAACAGAAGCAAGGATCCCTGATTCACTGGTTGGAGGAAACCATATGACCCATATTAGACCAAGGCGTGAATTAGAATTTTGTTTTAATGGTGGAAAGCCACAGAGATTTAACAATAAATGTGGTGGAAAGGAAGAGGCAGGAACTCTGGGCACGATTAACTATTATGCAGAGTCATCTGAATCTTAAGAAAGCAGCTAAAGAGTATGATTTATCTTGCCTAATACAGCAGATAAGCACTCATTCAAGAATAAAGGTGGAATACAACCAGATCCTTTCTGAAAGAATTACTAACACATATTTAGGAAAAAGGAAATGAATCCAGAAGAAAATAGAAAGTAATCAGAATAGTGAGTACAGTTATCAATTATCAATTGTATTTGTAGGAAATCTAAATCAATATTAACTTAAATACAATGACCAGGGAGAACTAAAATACTTGATTATAATGTATTTAATCAGGTATTGGAAAGGGAAATGCAGAAGGAAGTTTATGTATGCCTAATAACTTGTATTGTTCAGGAGATAGATAAAAATATTGCTAATCTTTAAACTTTGTTAGCAAAACAAAGTTAGATTTTTTTATTTTTTTAACTTTTAAAATTATTTCAATTATACTTTTACATTCAGTATTATTCTGTATTAGTTTCAGGTGTACCGCACAGTGGTTAGACAATCATATACTTTACAAAGCATCCCCCTTGATATTTCTAGAACCTGCCTGGAGAATAGAGGGTGAGGCATAGGTCAATATGGGCCTGTGTGCATTTCTGCGTCCTCTGGTGCTCTCATAACCAGTTATCTGGTTTTCCTTTTGTTGTAATCCTAAGCGGAAGGAACCCAAATGCCCAACAAATGATGAACGGACAAGTAAAATGTAGTACATCGGTACACGGGTTATCACCCAGCAAGAAAATGCCTCCTACAACGTAGATGAACCTTGAAAACCCTATGCTAAGTGAAAGAAGCCAGTTACAGAAGACCACATACCGTATTATTTCATTTATATGAAATGGCCAGAATAGGCAAATCTACAGAGACAGAAAGTAGACTAGTGGCTGCCAAGCCCTGGAAGTGGGGGAAGTGGGGGTAACTGATAATAGGCATGAAATTTCATTGTGGAGTGATGAGCATGTTTTACAATTACATTTTGGTGATGGTTGCACAATTCTGTGAATATACTAAAAACTATTGGACTGCACACTTTAAATTGGTGAGCTACATGTTATATATCTCAATAAAGCTGTTGAAAAAAAAAAAAGAATAGCTACATTTCTCTCCCCAAAACATATTACAAATCAAAAATCAGAGGTTAAATTACAAACAATATATATAGAATATTGTTTTCCAGCTTGAAATAAACTGTATTAGTATATATATTTAAAAATAAAAAAGTAAACTAAACTAATGGACAGCTCTCTTCCCAGCATGCCAGAACGGAATATGGCTATTAGAGACCTGACCATGACTTTGCTGTGGGAGGCAGTGGCAATGGCCAGCAGGAGACAGCAGGGACTCTAACCTTGAGATGAGAAAGGCAACCATCTGAGGCTCTGGAGACCCTGGCCCACTGCTTACCTTGTGAAGTCCCCCGAGGCCTGGCCCCGGCCAGGCAGCGAGTGCTATTATCTACACACTGTCTATGTTAAATGTGAGAGCTCAAGTCAAATCATAAACCTCCATTTCCATAGATCCCAGACAAAAGTAAACACAGACTATTATTCCTAATCCTTCCTGATTAGATTGCATTTTCTATGAAAGGATAGATGAGTTCAGTCTTTGCTAAAGTATTTCTTCCCGGGTTCATCCATGACTGAGGACACCAGTTTTTCCCATTTGAAAGATGCATGATCCAGCTGTTCTGTTTGCCGGCTGCAACTTCCTGCTAACCTTTCTGGAATGAAAGAGAGAAAAACAATGTTTAATTGTCGTGACCTGGGCATGTCCCTCCCAAATGAGAAGAGAATCTTTCGTTTGTCCATCCAAGATAATAGCTTCTTGTAACCAGTGATCTGTCATTCTAATTCATTGTTTACACTTTCAAAGGTTGGTACGTATTTAATCTTTCAGGTCTTTAAAAAATACAATTGTTTTGGCTAACATGAAATGTCATACACTGAGGCCTGATAAGTTGAGACCTAAACGTTTAAAACCTCTAAAGTAATAATCACTAAGTGCTTAATTTCCAAACACACACCATTCATTTGCTTCCACAGGATGAAGTGTCCATCACAGAGTCACACCACTGGCACCAGGCCAGAATTTCTTTCTTGGCCTTTTGGATATCTCGGTTCCCAAGGCAACAAGTTATCTCCCTAGGCCTCCCAGTTTCTGCCGTACAGGGTGGCTGAGGCCCATCCTAAGTATAAACAGGGCAGAGGGAACCCTTCTTCTGTTGCATCGAAATCTGGGGTTGCCAGTTCTAAATGAATGGCTAGGTCCCCTCCAGAGTCAAAGCTGTGTGTGCAGTTGCTTCTGCCAGGTCCCTTCCTGAAGCCCCTGCTGGAAATGTGGCTGAGGAACAGCCTGGGGGATTCTTGCCCAAAGGTCCAGATCAACTCTGTCTGCATCCTCACTCACAGGCTGGCTGATTTCCAAGGAGTACCAAAGCTTGGCTCTGTCCTAGGGGGAACCAATTTAATTTGTAACAAAAAGAAAAAACATAAAAAGCTTGTCACACAATCCAACATAATCAAATGGCATGTGGACGTGAGTCAATGAATCACTCTCATGCAGGAAACAAGGTAGGCAGACCTCGGATTGGCTGGGACCCGGCTGGGGTCTGGCTGCAATCTGGGTTCAAGTTTAAAGGGCAAATCAAGGTTTTTCTGTGTTAAAGGACAGGGAAGTCAGGGCAGTATTTACTAGGCTGCGGCTCTCCAAGTTTCAACCACAGAAACATTCAAACAGGAAAGCAAAAATCTTAGATTAAAAAAAAATCCTAAAAATAGAAACTATTATCAAAATTCATATAAGGTTAAATTTGAAAAAAGAAAGTGCTAAACAGGTGCACACATGTGCCAACTTTTAGTTAAAAAAATAACATAAAATGAAAGCGTGGGTAAGATATACAGTATGTTCCTACTTGCTTGATTTTGCATAAAGAAACTAAAGAATATAACGCCAACTAGAAAAACTGGTTCCTTCACTGGGCATAGAAAACTGGAAGCACAGAGGACAGGAGTGTGAGGTTGAGTTTCATTATGTACCTTTGCATATATTTTTTGACCATATGTGAGGAACTGCTCTCTGTACTTAGAAAGTATCAAGGAACAAAATTACTCCCCCAAGAAGCTTACATTGTAGTGAGAGATAACAAATATAAACATAGAAATAGGGACATCATATGGTACATGAAGTGGTCATAAAAATTAAAAAGTAGATAAGGGTAAGGGATACAAGGGAGTTGGGAGGCGGGCAGTTTGCATTATTAAATATGGCGGTCAGAGCAGTGACAGTGGGACAAACACTGGAGGCATGTTTGATTGCCGTGACTGGGTGTCGGATGCTGCTGGCATTCAGTGGGTAGACCCAGCGATGCTGCTAAACGTGCTACAGTGAACAGAGCAGTGCCTCGCAATAAAGAAGGATTCCACCCAAAGTGTGTAAGTGCCACTCTTAAGAAACGTTGAGCTAGAGCAAAAGCCCTGAGAAGGGAGGATGTCATGTACCTTCAACTAACAAAGAGGCCAATGAGGGTCGAAGAGGAATAAGCTGTCCTGCTTCTATCTTCTTAAGATTGTTCATCCAGCTACAGCTCACACAACTTCCCATAGCAAATGTTAATTCTAACAGTGAATGCCAGACCCTTAGGAATGCCATATTCTCAAGGTTACTGCCTTGTAACCATGCTGACACTTCATAGTATCACGCAGAAGAGTGTTAGTTCTTTCCTTCATTCCTCCACTCCCCCATCACCAGCCCCACTGCAGAACACAGCTTCACAAAGACTGCAGAAATGACCATCTTCTTAAAGATGGAGAAAACTTCAAAGTGAGAATACTACCTTGTAAAACAGGAATGATAAGTCCTGGGGTTAAGGAGGTGGAAGAGAAATAGGGAAGATGGAAGCAAATAAAAATAACAGAGAGAAAGGTGATTTTCTTCCATTTGCAAAAAGAAAGAGGCTCTGGGGCATCCTGCAGGGGGTACAATCAAGAAGGCAGCCCTTCAGTCTATTGACTCAGCTGATGAATGGAGATGAGACACACGTCACATCCCAGAATTTCCCATCATTTCCAGTCTCCTTGTTCCTGTGTTCTCTTTGCTTGCTACCTAGTCATTGCTCCATAAACATTTGTTGAACTGAACTGTTGTAAACCAGAACTAGCTGACTTGAGGACTTTCCTCAGCATTTCTAGAGCCAAAGTATATGTACTAGTAGGCAGGAAAACACATGGTATATTCAGGTGAGAGTGACTGGTTCAGTTTAACTAGCTTTATCAGTCAGGTTTAGGGGAGCAGGGAGTAGTAAAATTAGAAGCTAGAATGATATTAAAATATTTAGTAACTGGTATGGTTATAAAATTAATGCATAAATTGATACATTTCTGACACTTAAAAATACGTCCTCTTATAATTACCAGATACACTAAATTACGTATGTATCTGGAGGTATTATGGCCATCATTAGAAAACAGGCTTTGGTGTCTACTCCTGGACACTAATTTTGGTGTCCAGCCTGGGTTTGAGTCCTCTGCACTAATTTTTACCAGCTTTGAGACCTTCGACCAGTTATTTGAGTGCTCTGGGCCCCAATTTTCAGAGCTCTAAGACGGGAGAAATAATAGTATCCACCTCATAGAAACGCTGAGAGAATGAAAACTATAATTTATGTTGACTACAAGGTTGGGCAATAGTAAAAACTCAATAGCAAATAACAAGATAAAAATAATTCTTCTGTGTTCTTCAAATGCCAACTAGACAATAAACTTCTCAGTTATTTCCTGTCTCGTTCTCATTACCAATACTTGCTTTTACAACAGTCACCTGGGCAAGGACTTCCTGTCTGGATTATCGGGATGACTGCTTTCGACTAGGAAAGCCTGGCAGAGAAGGGGGTCAGGAGGCACCTCCCCGTGGGCATCTCAAGGTAGGAGTATTAAAAGTGTAATGCTGGATGACGGAAGTATTCTGTTTTCATACAAGTAAATGGAAATATTTTTAATTGACCATTAAAAATTAAGTAAATATTAATAATCCTGAACTGAAACAACTTCCAAGATCATTTGTTAAGTGGAAAGATCAAGGTATAAGTGCAGAAATAGGCCACGTACGTGTGCATTTACAAGATACACACAGGTGTGTACTTGTATACACACATTCACATACATAGTGCATATGTGTTTATAAATGCATGGATGACCTCTGGAAGGATGCCTAAGGAAATAGTTCATTCCACTGTGCAAATGGGAACTGAGAGACGGAGTCAGAAACAGGGAATGGACTTACTTTTCATTGTATATGTCTTTCTGCTCTGAATTCTAAAGTCGTGTCCTAGGAGCCCTGACTGGTGTGGCTCAGTGGGTTGGGGGTCACACTACAAACCCATTCCTAGTCGGGGCACGTGCCTGGGTGGAGTCTCCGGGTGGGGGCATGACAGGCAACCACACATTGATGTTTCTCTCCCTCTCTTTCTCCCTCCCTTCCCCTCTCTCTAAAAATAAATAGATTAAGTCCTTTAAAAATTCAAAGGAAATACAATCATGTACAATGTAACAAAAAATAATTTTGAAAGTTATAAATCCCCAGAATGATTGTAAATTGCATGAAGAACAGAAGCTCAATGGTTACAAAATTTTGAAGCCTGAGAATACCAGATGTTGGCAAGAAGTGGGAGGAAATACAAATTCTTATTCTTTTCTCCAGAGAGCATAAACTGGCACACTCGTGTTGGAGAGCAATAGGAGAAATTAAAAAATTAACCTAGAGTTTAATTATACATCGGAGTATTACATAGCAGTTAAAGGAATGTGAATAAAACTCAGAAGCATATGACATATTTTTTAAGTTGTAGGGCAACCTATTGAATATACCATTTATGTATCATAAAACACAAAAACACCCCAAATGATTCTATGTATTGTATATAAATACACACATTTGTAGTTAAAGCTCAGAAATATTCAGGGGAAAAAATACATCCCAGTTCTCCCATGACAGAAGCTTCCTAAGGTGTGGGAAGGGAGCAGGGAGGGCACAGACTGTAGGAAGTTGGGGGTAAATTATCTCCAAATTGTCTATAATCCAATCCCAGCCAGCATCTCTGAGGCTGGGCAGGAAGGAATGTTAACGTGTCTGATCCCTGTTTTGAGTGAACTCCTGGCTGAGTTGCCCAGAAGCAGTTGCAACGGGATGAGACGGTGCCCCGCGGCGCACGGAGAGCTCTGGGGTCCGCATCCCAGCCTGACCATTCCTGTGTCACTTTAGGTGCCTCAGTTTCTCCATCTGCAAAATGAAACTGGTAGAAGTGCTTCATTCATAAGATGGTTATGAAGATCCAAGGAGACAATTAATGTAAAATGCTTACAGCAAAGCCTGGCCTATAATAGGTGCTCAAGAAACCTTAGCTCTTGCCCGTCAGCCGTGGGCCAAGCCTGTGAGCTAAGAAAGGTCCCAGAGGGCAGATATGTTTGGAGGTGACCTTCCTGGAGAAAAAGCTCAAACCCCCCAGAGGCCTGACTTAGTGTCGCCGTCTTCAAGGAAGGCTGCTTAAGAAAAGGACACTCTAGGCAGCGAAGTCAGCAAACGAGAAGATAATATTTGCAGATAATGGGCCCAGGTGGTGAGAGGTGTCCAAACAACTCTCACAAATCATCGAGCAAGAAATGAGCCCCACCAAGGGAAAGAGAGCATCAGATGACTTTTCAGGGACTTTAAGCACACAGCTTGTTTATGAGGGAAACATTTTTCACCTCTGCTTTTTAAATTCAGTTCTTAGCGTATGAGGTAATAGGAATTGAGGAGTTGCCTATTGTAATATTTCGTTCATGAGGTTTCTGAACCTCCAGAGGCCTTGAATATTTCAGAAAGTAAGGTAATTCCAGGCTCTGAAACCACATCACAGCACCCCATGATAAGACGGCCCCTGAGGTCCAGGTGCGGGGGTCCTGCTGGTCACTGAAGGACAGGGCTAGGTGCTGGCAGAAGGGAAACTTAGAAATGCGCGATCTGGGAAATAGTAGCAGCAACAATGACATCTGTGACTCGTATTTACTCTGTCCCAGGCACTGTGCTGGTTCTTCAGGTGAACTGTCTCACACAATCCTCAGAACCTCTGTGAGGAGCCTGAGGCCTGCGTGGTTAGGTCGCCTGCCTGAAGCCCAGGAACCAGGATGCTGAAGCATGAGCTGCCACCACCCAGCTGTGAGCTCTTGGGCTAGTCGCCTCACCTGTCTGGATCTCACTCCATTCACCTGTAAAACTACGGGTGGACCGGATGATCTCAAAGGACCCCTCTAACCCTTAGATTTCAGGTTACCATGAAATTAAGTCACCTCCCCTCTGCCAATAAAACCACAATTTCCAAAGCCTTTTCTAATACAGGTTGCCCAAAAAGGAGTACGCTCCTCCCCGAATATTAAATAAAGCTTCCAGTGTTTTGGTCAGAAAATGTAAGGGCTCTGAACGGCCCTATATAACAGTGTTTGTGTTTAGGGGTTTGGATAGGGGAGGAGTGGTTAGGGAGACAGAAAAGCGCAGAGCGGGCCACGTGCAGGAGGAGCCAGGCTCTGGTTCTTGGAAAATCATGAAAGCATCTCCTGCTTGAAGTCATCAGTTCCATGAAACCAGGACCCCTGAAAACCAACCTTGTGACCTTTCTGCTGGGAATACTAAATGAGCCCCCAAGGTCTTTAGAAATATGGGACTTACAAATAAGGCCAAATATTTCACCTCTGATTCTGATGAAAGGTTTATGAGCCCCAGAATAGTTCAAGCACGACATGTCTGGATTGAATATTTGGTGTGCACTTAACACCAACGGGTTTCAGAGGCTTCGTGTTTCACAACCAAACTTTGGCAGAACTGTGTTAGTTACCTGATACTCATGGTAGGGGACATTTTCTCACTTCTCGGTGCCGTAAATAGTGCAGGCTCCTGTCCGCGGCGTATGCGAGTTAATGAGGCACGTTCAGCTTCAGAGATTTGCCGGCGTTGCCGACCCTTGACTTTTGTGACCACAGGGCAAGGAGATGATGACATGCCACCGACTGAGGTTCTGATAGGGTGACCATGGAGATGAGGGTTCCAGAAAAACGCAGAGATCAGACTCTGCACTCTGACGTGCTAACTGCGCCTTGGTCTTAGTTAGAACGAGAAAATAGAGGCACGTGACATGAGCGGGAAGAAAATCCTCTGGATGTCAGAGAAAAGTCAGGTCTGTTTGGAGACGAGAGTGTGACTGGTGCTGATTTGCTCTCGAATCACTCTCATTGATTGAGATCTATCGTTAGAAAACATGCAAGGGGAATCAAAGGCAAACAGCGTGAAGGCAATAAACACAACTGATTCTTAAAAAGAATGACTTTGAATTTGCACGGCATATTCTAGTTTACGAAGTGCTTTCTCGCACATAAAATAGCCTGTTTAGCTCTCAGTGGAGAGAGGAGAACCAATTCCTAAAGTGAAATCTTGCTTTACCATTAGAGTGAAATCATCAGGTATAAACTCATCAATAGGGCTGACCACATCCTGGCCGCAGCGACGCCATCTCATTGACTGGCTATGTGGCCTTAAAAATAGTTAATCTTTCTGATCTTCAGTTTTCTCATCTGCAAAATGGGCATAAGAATAGTGCCTACTTGCCTTAGTCTGCTCTGGCTGCTATAAAAATAGATATCACAGACTGAGTGGCTTTAACAACAGAAATTTATTTTTCACAGTTTTGGAAGCTGGGAAGTCCAAAATGAAAGTGTTGGCCGATTTGGTTTCTGGTGAGAGCTTTCTTCCTGGCTTGTAGATGGCTTCTTAGTCTCTGCATGCTCACGTGGCAGAGAGTATGTGGGGGGGGGGGTAAGAGTGTGTGTGAAAGAGAGATATGACTCTCTGGTGTCTTCTCTTATTTTTTTTTTAAAGATTTTATTTATTTACTTTTAGAGAGAGGGGAAGGGAGGGAGAAAGAGAGGGAGAGAAACAGCAATGTGTGGTTGCCTCTCACATGGCCCCCACTGGGGACCTGGCCCGCAACCTAAGCATGTGCCCTGACTTGGAATTGAACCGGGACCCTTTGGTTCCCAGCCCGCGCTCAATCCACTGAGCTACACCAGCCAGGGCCTGGTGTCTTTTCTTATAATGACGCTAATCCTATCAGACTCAGGCCCTACCTTGATGACCTTATTTAACCTTCATTACCCCTAAAGGTCCTATCTCCAAATACACTCACACAGAGGGTTGGGGCTACAACATCTGCATTTTGGAGGACACAGTCAAGCCATAGCACGTCACCAGGTTTTGTAAAGGTTAAACAAAGCGATACATGTTGAAGATCAGTTAGGGTCTGGCGTTTGGTAAGCGTGCAGTAACAGGAAGTATTGCCTTTTGACTTGTCAACAAAATATAAAGAAAGAACACAATCCTTGCAGTCAGAGGACTTATTTGATCACAAGCAAGTTGCTGAGGCACTCTGGACTTGGTTTCCTAATCAATGTATTTTCCATATATTTAGTATGTGGGCTTCTTTCCTTGCTTGTCATCTTGTGATTGCAAGATAGTGTCAGCACCTCCAGTCATTTCATTTACAGTCCACACGAGAAGGTAGAAGGCAAGGCACGGCCCGGGTAGGTTCGTCTCTGTCTACCAGGAAAGCAAAAGCTTCCCAGGAACTGTATCCAACAGACTTCCACTTCTGTGTCGCTGGCCATCATTGTGTCACATGGCTACCTCTGACTAGGAAAAAAAATAACGGGGGAGAAGTAATTTGTGGCCGTGTCTGCCATAAAGCATAAAGGTTTCCTAGAGTGAAATCAATATTTGCATATCCGTGTTATTGATGTACTAGAGATGACAAGGTAACCTTCTTGTGGGATCACCAAAGATTGTCACCGTCATCATATGTGGTCACTGGCAGCCCCCACCCACAACATTCTGATGCGCGAAATGTACCAAGAACTAACTTGGGAAAAGAGAAAAGGAGACATTCACATTCAGACAAATCTGGAAAGAAAGACGCTGCAGCATGTATGGTAATATACCTTCCTCTGTCTGGGTAGTGTAGACAGCTTCATTCTGCTCTCCTTCCTCCTCACGTACCCCATTTTCAGAGACCATTCACACAGTCACAGCCGAGACGCGACTCTCTCTCAGGTTTGCATCACTCCCTAACCAAGCCACAGTAAGAAGCCCCAAGTTCTGACCTGGTGCCTGGTCCTCCCCCACATGCTAAAAGGCTTTTTAATGAGGCAGGCAGGCAACTAGATCTCAGCCAGAGTGTCTCATTCCCCACAAAGGAAGGATCAAGGTCACAGAAGATGCTGTAAGCATTATTTAAAGCACAGAATCCAGGCAAAGTGGGGGATCTTCACGTCATGGGGAGGGAAAAACGTCTAAATAACGTTGTAGCCATTCCAAACATCTTCCGCTCCTAGGGGCTGGAGAGGAGGAGGCCGACCTGACGTTTTCATGAGCACTGTCATGCAGGATCAATGAGCTTTTCTTTCATCTACTAGTGAAAGCAAACAAATCACCAAGCCCTGTTTATTCCAAGAGGTTTCGTGCAAATATTTTAAAATTCAGATTTTGTCAAGCTGGTTTAACTAGGAAAGTCTAGTTGGAAGAATATGCTAATAAGTCATTAAAGTGCACTCATATCATGCCATATGGTACACTTGAAACATAAAACACTGGCCTCTATTCTTCGGGCAGGGTCGTTTGATAAAAGAGAGCCCTGGGGAAAAGATTGTTGCTCTGTCCACCCTCACTTTATATGCTAACTCTTATTATAGGGGCTTGTTTGTTTTGATGAAGCTTGGCAGATATCTGTAAATGGACTGCATTTGAGAAAACTATTGCAGATGTGTTCATGTAAAAATCCAAACTGGCAGAAATACGTTTGCATGAACTCAGTTTCCAGGGTGGCTTTTGTTTTGCTAATTATTAGTATGGTTTTTGATAATTATATTCTAAGTTTCATATCTAGTGATGTCTGTTCTTTTTAATGATTATTAAAAAAATAAAATATACTTGGGATCAGTGCATATGACAGACAGATTACACATCGAAATGGTACGTTTAGTGGATGTCTTTAATATGCAAGTCAGGTCCAGGCTGATGTACATTCAGAAACTGAACTTGGCAGTGTGGACATTTAATTGTGTTGTGGCCTGTGCACCATGTTTGAGGAAACTACAGATAAATGCAGAAACCCAATGATGAGTCTCTGGCTGCGGCATTACCTCCAAACCCACCCACAGCTGGCAATTCGGAGGGGGACATGGATTCACACTCACCAGAAATACCATCGAAGTGTCAAAGTTAAGTGAGTTTCATTTTAGCACTGTGTTATTAAGGAAAAAATATATTTTGGAAATCTGGGACAGGGACTCTGCCTTTGACTTTTGTTCTGTGCTCAAACGCACTTCAAGCCCGGGGCGCTCGGGTACTCAATTAATAGACAAGTACGTTTGTTGCAACATCTCTGCTGACATAATGTAGGGGGGATATTTTTTAGTTATGTGCAAAGAAGATCCTGTCTCCTGGCCTATGGAAGCAAAAGACGGAAGAAAAGAAAAGAGGAGAGAAGAGGAAAGAAAAGAAAAGAGAAGAGAAGAGAAGAGAAGGGGAGGGAAGGGAAGCACCACACGGCATAGCACTCTGCCCACGACAGAAATAAGCAGACTGAAAAAGTCCCCACGCTGCAGAGCCTGCTGGGCTGCATCCATTGGCCCAAACCTAGGCCAGAGGCGGGACAAACTAATAGCAGGATTAAGACAGCTCCTCTGGGTTCCCCAAACAAACAGCATACCAATTATTTGTCTAATAAATTATATAAGCCTCCCACTGATCAATTAATAAATACAATTTTTATTTTTTACCTCCACAATTACAATTTCTAAGCAATCCCTATATATAGTGACTAGAATCATTTTATAGTTGCATAATTGTATAATAGCATAATATGGTATATAAAAATACTTAATAATTATATTGTTATGTAATTAAAATGTATTTTACAATTTTACATTATAACACATATTATTACAAATAATTTTTATTATAATTATGTCATAATCTCATAACTGTATAACTATGCTTATATAATAATTCTTTCACTTCCCAAAATATATTGTTAAATGATAAAGGAAGCTGTAATTATTTTTAATCACATCTGTACTGTTTGGGGTTTGTTTTCTTTCTGATTACAAATAGAAGACATGCCAAACAAATTTAAACACAGAACCAGTTAACACTGAATATCAGCAGCAGCTAATCCCCTCCCTCTACCTACACCAGAGCCCTGTCCTGTGGGATTTCTATGCTAAACTGAGACGGAGGTTGTATGGGTGAGTTTTTAATGAGCGTGTAATGCTGTCATCTGAAAAAAAGAGTAAGTATGTAATTTAAAAGGAAAAATTTTCCCTCTCAAGTTCTTTTTTGGAAAAAGGGACAGAACAAAGAGAGAAATAAAAGTGTTTTTTGAGTCATCTGTTAACCATCTGGGGATACTGATCCCTCCATTTACCCCAAGAGCCCAGCGGAACATTAAAAAATCACAGAAACCTGAAAGTTTTTGTCTGACCAGGTACCTGGGGCTCCTTAGAACCTAACTGCGGGAACCAAAACGTTACATGATCCCATGGCAGCACCTTCCTTCCCAGAGAGACAGGAATCTGCAGTCATAGTCTTCATCCCTGCACCCCTGGGCCATTGCATCGGCAGCCCGCTGTATGCCTGCCCAGTGGAGTGTCTAGCAAATACGTGTTGTGATGAATTAGTCTCGCTGTTCCAGCCTCCATCCCTGTCCTCCTTCCCATCCTTTGCTGCCAGATGAATCTTATAGGGCGATGGGAAGAGGTGGGCAGAGCACAGGTTTGGGATCAGAGAGACCTCAGTGAAAACTCCAGGGCTTCTCCACTTCCTGCCTGCAGAATCGCGGAAATCAGAAGATACACCCCACAAAATACACACCACCACCTGTAAGTGTTCTTGCCAAAAAACACACTCGTAATCTGAGCCAGTGATCACCACCATTTTACAGGAAATCAAGGGACAGGAACACGTTATGTGAAACCAGGGAACATATCAACAAAGTTCAGGATGTGGAAAAGTCTAAGGGGAAAATCTGGTTTCTTCAACAAATAAATTTCAAGAAAAAAAGAGGAGAGGAATGAGGAGCATTTCAATGAAGGAGACTGCAGAAACACAGCAACCAATTTCAATTTATAGAATTTATTTGCTTTTTGATTGAAGAAAAATTATTTGTTTCTAGTGTATGAGAAAAATGAAGAAAATGTGAACAATGGCTATTTGGTGACATTTTTTAAATTATTACTTAATTTAGGCATGGTGATAGTATCGTGATTATGTTTTTTTAAACAGTCTTTGTCTTTTAAAGACACACAATGAAATATTTATGAAGTGATATGATGACTGGGATTTCCTTCAAGATAATTAGGGGCTGGTGGACAGTGAGGGGTAACAGTGAGACAAGATTAGCCAGAGCTGATAATTGCTGAAGCTGAGTGATAAATACAGAGTGGGTTCGTTATACTTTTTTTTTTAAATTTTCTCACAATAAACTTTTTTTTTTAATTCGGCCATTTCTCACATTTTGGAGTCTGTTGTGTGAATCCTCATGTGTCATTTAACATATGCTCCTCTGCTCTCTGTCCTGTAAACTCCTAGCCACGTCTAGAGACTTGGTCACGTAGAAATTCCAGTATAGGCAAGAATATTTTATATATTCATACTTTTCATACTTGTCATACTTTTAAAAATATTTTTTTAATTGGTTTTCCCAACTGAAAAAAATGGAGATGTCTCCTGGAGAGGTCGAGTTTAAATTATTTATATAAGTAAAGGACCAACACAGAACCTGGCATTTCATCCCAGGTGCTTACAAATGTGTTTTATAGATTTCTTCCTTCAACCCTTCAGTAACCTCTCTCATAATTTCACTATCTACAAGATCAAGTTTTAAGTACCCTTAAAATTCCAGCTCTCCTACAATCTAGGTTTTTTAAAATATTTTATTTGTTTACTTTTAGAGAGAGGGGAAGGGACGGAGAAAGGGAGAGAGTGAAACATCAATCTGTGGTTGCCTCTAGCCTACCCCCTACTGGGGACATGGCCTGCAACCCAGGCATGTGCCCTGACTGGGAATTGAACTGGCAACACTTTGGTTCACAGACCTGCGCTTAATCCACTGAACTACACCAGCCAGGGCTGCCTTTCTAGTTTTATCCTCTGCTTGAAACATAACACACATGTACTGCATTTCTCAACCCCAACCCTTCGATCAGAAAGATATTCTCCTTGCCTCCTCTCTGCTATCCTTCAAGACTCAGTTCAAGTCCCACTTCCTGCAAGGGACTCTTGGGCTCAGTCAGCCTATGAGGTCTCCCTTAACACTGCCTCCAACTGCTATTCAATGCTTATGTTATGAAACCTCCCATGCTAAGTTTTCCTTCTCCAACAGCCTGGGGAACGGGTAGGACACCAGCCTTCCTTATTTCTTTCACAGCACACAGTCCAGCCCACGCACACAGGGGCGTGCCACAGATGTTTGCCAAATTAAGAGAATGAAAAAATGCCCGGCTGGTGTAGCTCAGTGGATTGAGCGTGGGCTGGGAACCAAAGGGTCCTGGTTCGATTCCCAGTCGGGGCACATGCCTGGGTTGCGGGCCAGGTCCCCCGTGAGGGCCATGTGAGAGGCAACCATACATTGCTGTTTCTCTCCCTCTCTTTCTCCCTCCTTTCCCCTCTCTCTAAGAATAAATAAAATTTTAAAAAATTAAAAAAAAAAGAATGAAAAAATGAACCAGAGAATAGCTTCCAACTGGAAAACAGGAGGGCAAACCCACCCAGTCACACCTAAACAGACACTCAAATTTATAATCCTTACTTTGCTTATTTCGTTCTGAATTCCATGTATGAAGAACCCAGAAATTTTCCAGGCCCTGATGCCACTATGATCATGGTCAAGGTTGAATAAAATCAAATGATAAACTCAAGTGTCTGAACATAGAACACTTGAGTTTCGAATCATGGCCGGGTGGGGAGGGAAAAGGGCAGTTAAAGTGCAGCTACGAGACCGTCTGAACTACTGATGTGATCTTGGCCCCACAGTCATTTCAGGGCTACCCCTGCTGCGGCAACATGTGCCCCAAGCCCACCCAAAACTCGGCTCTATAAAATGAGTCATGACTGCTTGAGTCAAGGTAGCCAAGAGATTCTGGAACACTGTGTGGTTTTGGTTTTGGAGTAAAAACTCCACCTTCTGCCCAGCTGGTGTAGCTCAGTGGATTGAGAGCGGCCTGGGAACCAGAGGGTCCCAGTTCGATTCCCAGTTGGGGCACATACCTGGGTTGCAGGCCAGGTCCCCGGTGAGGGCCATGTGAGAGGCAACCATACATTGTTCTTTCTCCCTCCCTTCTCCTCTCTCTGAAAATAAATAATAAATAAAATCTTTAAAAAAAAAAAAAAAAAAAAAAACTCCACCTTCTCCTCTCTTCTCCTAAGACCTCAGAGAGGTCTCTAGGCAGCCAACAGGCCCCAGATGGACAGCAGTGACCTTGAGCTGAGCCTGCTCTCTGCATAGCTCTTTGCCACATAATTATGAAAGAGAGCTCTGCGATACAATAACGTTTGTTTCACCGTCAGATTTTCACGATTATTTTGACGACTATTAACAGCAGAGCATTCTAAGTCTCTCCCATGGAATTCTGCCTTGGGGCCTGGCATCTGTTTCACAGTTTACCAGAGGGCTCAAGGGCAGAATCTGATGAAACTTCTAGCCCTTCTTCTAAGGCAAACACACATAGACATGTGAAATTTTGCATGTTGTTGCGTATGTTTCCAAAATGACACTTATACAATTATTTTATTCCCTCACCACTCCTACCAAACCTGCTTCTAGTAATAGAAGTTTCAGTGCCCTGTGGTTTCTTTAAAAAATTAAGTGTTCCCAAACTGTGTCATGTTCTTGCAGAGAAACAACTTGCTTTGATGCTGTAACAATTCTCCAACATTCCAGGAGCCGTTTGAAACCATGGTCAGGGTCAAGTGGCCTTTGTGAGAATTTGGAGGGCAATCTTGGATGATTTCTTAATATAGCAGTTGCCGTTTCTTTGAGAGAAAATAAAAACATCGTTTCATAGAACATGTTGAGTAGAGGCCCGATAGATCGTAGGTCTTCGAAAGCAAGGCTAGAAATAGTGATATTGATTTGGGGGAGTGCTTCAAGGGGACAGGTAAGGGGCCCTCTCTAGCTACATTTTGCTCAGAGCTTGACCCCTTGGGCTCCCCTGGTACAGCCTGGGAGAAATGTTTTGGCTGTTATAGTCAGTTATAAACAGAGTGACAATAAAGAGGCACAATTCACTAAGTCACCCTCTGCTGTGCCGAATTCTCCTCTGTGAAATGACTCCTTGCTTCCCAGGGCACTAAGTTCACAAAAGATTTCATCCTTATCCCTGTGGCCATGTTTTCACTGCAGTTCCAAAACAAAAACATCCTGTTCCCTGTTTTCTTAACTGCCCATCCTTGATAACTTTCCTAATTAGCATTACACATGTTTGAGACTCTAATTATTTAACGACGGTCACCAGGTAATCCATAATAGCAATTACATATCTGAGCTGTCATGGACTATTGGACAAATATGTAATGGGGCATTTTAAAAGCACTTAAAATGTAATGCTCATTAGAAAGGTTATCAAACACGGTACTTACCGTAACAGGGAACATATTGGAATTTTTGTGGTTAAAAAAAAAAACCCACAAGAAAATAGTGTTTATTAGTACTTAGTGTTTAATGTAAAATTAGTACTTTCATTCTTGTGACTATAAGGAAGAATGAAATCAAAGGATATGGAGAATTATCTGGAGCCAGATACATAGATACAAAATTCTCATTTTCTGTGCCCATTTATTAGATAAGCATCAATTAACCAGCTCCTGCATTTTCCTAAGCATTAAAAGCTAATACTAAAATATTAAGAAGGCTATGTGGCTTGCTCATGCCCTTGAAATGTCTGAAATCTAATTGGAGAGGCAGGCCATAGAGAAATGGAATTACCAGAGATCAATTAACCAATTGCATTTAGTATTACCATTATAGAAAACAATCTGTAATGATCCAGTTCCAACTGCATTCAAAGCACTGAGGGAACATGACAAAGACTCCTGAATGAGGCAACTTTCCTGAAAAATTCTTGAAAGGAGTTGGGGATAGAGATGGCTGTGTGCTGACAAAAAGCCAAAGAGAGGGTGTTCCAGGTTGAGGCGATTGCATTGGTGGCTTAAACCCCAACAAAGGACACTGGGCTTGGAACCAGAAAGCTTGCGTCGAAATTCTGGTTCTGCCTCTTACCAGCATTTTGACCTTGAATGAGGCAACCCCCATAACCCTTAGTTTTCACATCAGTGAAATGAGGATAATAAAACCTATTTCATGAGTTGGTTGTTAAAGATTAAATCGGTGAGCAGATGTGAAATATGGGGGTTTAACAAAGTAGTTGACATGGAAGGCATGTAGATGCTCTTTAAGTGAATGAAGGCAAAGTTGTAACCAGAAGTTGCAGCAGAGAGTTTGCTTAAAGAGCAGTAAGCCTGTGAGGTTGTACAAGCAGAGTTGGGTCATCTGGTAGAATGTCTTGAACTCAAGGCGGAATCACTTTAGCTTTGTTCAAAGTGACTTGCAGGATCCACTGTCAGCTCTTAAATGGGGGTGTAGGAAGGTGACCTTAATATTGTTCTAACAATTATGGGACGATTGGAGGAGAAAGAATCGACTGGAAATTGGGAATTGAAAGGCTCTTGGAGTGTTCAGACATGAAATAAACCACAAGCAAATAGAGTTACCAATTAAAAAAAGAGAAAGAGAGAAAGAAAGAAGGGGTCAGAGTCGAACATGAAGTAATCTGCATGAAGTTGGTACTCAGCACTATCATCTTGTCCAAATCACCACCTCTCTCACCTAGACCACACAAGAGCTTCTGGGTTAGCTGGAAATGATTTCAGCTGCAGGTAGCATTTTAGTTATTAGTGGCTTAAATAATAAAGCCATTTACTGGTTTTTAGATCAAAAATTCTGAACAAATTCAGACTTTCCAAGGACTCCGCGGTTTTTCAGGGGTTCCATATCTGTGTCTCTGTAACTTTCTTGGCCTTTCCCTCATGGTCACAAAATGGCTGCCACAACTCCTGGCATCATTAGAGCAAAGGCAGAAAGCAAGGGCACATGACAATGGGGAGAAGGCAGCACCATCCAACTCTCACACTTATTCCTTTTATCTAAAACTGCCAAATCTTTTCCTGAAGCCTTCCAGGAGACTTACCTCTATGGCACAGAGGTCATAGCAAAGTGGTCATGGCCACCTCTAGCTGCAAGAGAAATTGAGAAGTAAAGTCTAGACTTCCAAGCAGTGTGGTGAGAGGACCAGGATGAGGGATAACTTTTATGTAGTCATCAATAGTACCTGCCGTGGCTTCCTAACTAGTTCCTTACTTCCAGACTTGTTCCCGTACAGTCCATTCTCTTTTCTTTTTTTTTTTTTTAAGATTTATTTATTTTCAGAGAGAGGAGAAGGGAGAGAGAAAGAGCAATGTATGGTTGCCTCTCACATGGCCCTCATTGGGGACCTGGCCCGCAACCCAGGCATGTGCCCCGACTGGGAATTGAACCGGGACCTTCTGGTTCCCAGCCCACGCTCAATCCACTGAGCTACACCAGCCGGGCCCTCTTTTCTTTTTTTAATCCTTGTTATATTTTTTCCATTACCATTTAGTCCCCTATGCCCCTCCCCCCAAGACAGTCCATTCTCTACCCAACACCCAAAGCATTCTTTTAAAAATGTAACACTGATTTCATTAATTCCCTAATTAATTAAACATTCCCCTAATATTTAAATATGTCCTCTTTGCATAGATTAAGTGTGAACTCCTTACTTAGGCTACAATGTCCTGCGCTATCTTGGTCCTGCCTATTCCTCTAACTGTACTTCTCATGGCCCCTCTCCCCCCAACTCACTGTTTCATGGCCAGAATGACCTTCTATGGGTTCCTGCAGAGGAACTCTATAACTCTTCCCCATTGCTCCTCCCCATGCAAGTCTTTCCTCCTCAGAGAAGTCATCTCAGAGTACACAATTTAAAGCAGGTCTCATGGACTCAAACCCCACTGTTCACCAAACCTTGTTTTTTCCTTGGTTATATTTACCACAATCCTTAATTTCACTTGTCACAATTGATTATTATTTTGCTTCTTTTCTTATTGTCTGTCTCCCCTGCAGAAGGTGAGTTCTATGAAGACAGGTACAACCTTCTAGTTCTCCCTTTTTTGACCAATTGTTAGCACAGTGCCTGGCACATAATAAGTGCTCAATAAATATTTGCTGAGTGAATGAACACGTGATCAAGAACTGGGTCATAGGCCATGAAGAGGGAGAAGAAAAAACAGTGAAATGGAGCAAAAAGAGTGATAAGAGAATTAGGGAGGCAGGAATCAAAGGAGCCTGTACTGTGTAGGCCAAAAGCACTCCAGGAGCAAGAGCAAAGGGATCATCAGCATCAGATGCCATAAGCAGAGCAAAGAGAAGGAAGAGCTGAAAATATCAGTGAATTTGGGTAGGAAAAGGCCCATGGTGACTTCGCTGTAGAGGTTACATGAGAGGCATATGTTCTACCTGTTGCATAACAAGCTTCAGAATCCAAGAGAAGACGTGCCAGCCCTGAAAGCAAGTGGCTGCTTTTTCCTTCTTGGCTCCAACGCTATATGGTACCTTTTTTATGCATCAGTTTTCCAGATATTAAACAGCAAGAGAAATATCTTTAATCTTCCTCTCTACCTTGGTAAGATACCTCAGGGATCAAGTGACCGAAAAAAATTAAGTTGAGCACCCAGGAAGCTAAATATCAAGAGTTTAATAATAATCCAGGGGACAGATGTGTATTTGGAAAAGGACCCAAAACAAGCCTGTTCATTCTTCTCCACTGGGAAAAGTATTCCCTCTGTATCATTCAATAATCTTTACCCTGCCCTAAATCTCCTCTACCTCATGTAACTTTCATACACAGTTGAGAGTAGTAGCCTGGCAGAAAAGCTACGCAAAGTAGTTTTGAGTAAGGAGACTTTGAAAGTAATTGCCCCATAAACATTTATCTTTTTCACTTAACTGCTATGTGATATGCTTCAAATCATTACCAGAGAGAACAATTATGAGTCGCAGCCTATGAATCATATTAGAATAAAACTTGGTGACATTTAGGAAGGAGTATCTGGAGGAAATCAGAAACCTCCTGGTGGCAGCCCTTCCAATTATCCCCATAGTACGGATCCATGTGACTATTTCCATTACAGGTCCATAAACTTTAAACTATTATTTTCCATGTCTTTAGAAATAGCAAGAGAAATAAATGCCTTTCCTTCTGTATATGTGCTGGCAAAGAGAGCATAAATGCCTTAGCTTCTGGTCTTCTTCCGAACAGTATTTATGTGGGCATCATCAGAGTTGGTTCTTGTGAATAGCCCAGAAGAGAGAGGAGAATGTAGATGAGAGATTTTATCTACACTGCAATTGCGAGAAGACCCAGGAACCCCCTTTGGGTCTCAGTAAAAGTAAGGGTCTGTCTTGATGGTCTCTTATTTAACCTTATCTAAAAATTAATAAGAGCACTTAAGGAGGTTTAATTAGAGCACAAAATGACTTTCTGTGAATAAAACTGATATTTTTCACTTAAAAAAATTAGTAGA
>PVJI01023986.1:0-22658 GCA_004026765.1 Micronycteris hirsuta
TTAAAAAAAAAAAGAAAAAAAATATTTTATTTATTTATTTTTAGAGGGCAGGGAAGGGAGAAAGAAAGAGAGGGAGAAAAACATCAATGTGTGGTTGCCTCTCACGTGGCCCACTGGGGACCTGGCCCGCAACCCAGGCATGTGCCCTGACTGGGAACTGAACTGGCGACCCTTTGGTTAGCAGTCCGTGTTCAATCCACTGAGCCACACCAGCCAGGGCTGGGAAAACATATTTGTGGATGATACTTCAGTGAGGTTTGACCTCCAAAATATATAAAGAGGTCATACAACTCAACACCAGGATGTCAAATAGTCCAATTAAAAAAGGGGCAAAGGACCTGAATAGACACTAATCCAAGAAGGACACACCAATTGCTGATACACACATGAAAGGATGCTCAACATCACTAGCCATTAGACAGATACAAATTAAAACCACAATGAGCCCTGGCTGGTGTGGCTCACTGGATTCAGTGCTGGCCTGCAAACTAGAAGGTTGCCAGTCCCATTCCCACTCAGGGCACATGCCTGGGTTGTGGGGCCAGGTCCCCAGTAGGGGGATGCGTGAGAGGCAACCACACATTGATGTTTCTCTCCCTCTTTGTCTCCTTCCCTTCCCTCTCTCTAAAAATAAATAAATCTTTTTAAAAATTAAAATAAAAAAATAAAACCACAAGATACCACTTCACACCTGTCAAAATGCTCATTATTAACAAGTCAACAAACAAGTGCTGGCAAGGATGTCGAGAAAAGGGAACACTAGTGTACTCTTGGTGGGACTGCAGACTGGTGCAGTCACTGTGGAAAACAGTATGGAATTTCCTCAAAAAACTAAAAATGGAACTACGTTCTGGTCTAGTAATTCCGCTGCTGGGATTACACCCTAAGAATCCCAAAACACCAATTCAAAAGAACCTATGCAATCCTATGTACATAGTAGCGTTATTTACAATAGCCAAGTGCTAGAAACAGCCTAAGTGACCGTTAGTAAATGAGTGTAACAAAAAATTGTGCTACATTTATACAATGGAATACTATGCAGCAGAAAGAAAGAACTCCTATCCTTCATGACAGCATAGATGGATCTGGAGAGCATTATGCTAAGTGAAATAAGCCAGGCAGCGAAAGACAAATACCGTATGATCTCACCTACAAGAGGAACTTAATGAACAAAACAAACAAATGAGCAAAATAGAACCAGAGGAATGGATACAAGGAAGGGACTAACAGTGACAAGAGGGGTGGGAGGAGGGGGATAAAGGGAAAGAAAGGTGAAAGTGCCTAGTCAAGGAACAAGCACAAATGATCCATGGACATGGACAACAGGATGGGGATTGAACTATGAGAGCAGGGAGTGGGCAGGGCCGGGGAGAGCAATGAGAGAGAATGGAGACAACTGTAACAGAGCAACAGTTAAAGATGTTGCAAAATGGTAATACTTTGTCATTTTTACATAAAAATGCAATTATTTCTATGTGCCAACAACCAGTAAAAAGATAATAAAATTCAAAGAGTAATACCATTTATAACAGCATCAAAAGAACCGAACACCCAGAGACAAAGGCAATAAAATACATGAAAGACATTCACACTGAAAAACCACAAAATTAAACTGAGAAGTTACAGAAACATCAAATAAATGGTGGAATGTATCATGTTTATGAACTCGAAGACTCATAATTGCAAAGATGTCATTTCTACCAAAGTTGAGTCACAGAGTGAACACAATCACAAAACCCAGCATGTCCTCACTATGTGCATGAAAATCCATTCTTTTTTTATGTATTTTTTTATATTTTAGTTTATCCTCTTCATTTTCTAACTTCATAAAATGGGCACTTAGCTAATTCTTTTTAAAGTTTTCTTAACTAGCCCTGGCTGGTGTGGCCCAGTGGATTGAGTGCTAGCCTGCAAACTGAAGGGTTGCCGGCTCAATTCCCTGTCAGGGCATGTTGCCTGGGTTGCAGGCCAGGTCCCCAGATGGGGGCATATGAGAGGCCATCTCTCATACACTGATGTTTCTCTCCCTTTATCCCTCCCTTTCCCTCTCTCTTAAAGTAAAGAAATAAAATCTTTAAAAAAAGTTTTCTTAACTGACATATATATTTAAAATATAAATTTTCCGTGAAACTCCACCTTGGCTTTATCCCTAAATATGGCTATGTAATGTTTTCATATCATTCGGGTCTAGGTATTTTAAATTTGCATTAATTATTTAGAAGTGCATTTTTAAATTTTCAAAATACACAGGGAATTTTAAAAATGTATCTTTTTCTATTAATTTCTCATTTCATTGTGTTGTAGTCAAAGATCATTCTTTATAATATTGATTTTTGACATTTTTATGTGTTCTCTGACTTGTTCATATTAATTTTTATTAATGTTCCATGTACTTGAGAAAAATGTATATTCTTAAATTGTTAGATATAAAAATCTCTACATCCAAAAGATCAAGCATCAAGTTTTTAAATTTTTAATTCTGCCTTCCTGATGTATCAATATTAAGCTTCTCTGTAGTAATACAAGATACTAGAACACAGAAGCAATAATTTTCTAAATTTTGGAGAAAAACCACTTTCAACCTAGAATTCTATACAAATGTATGAAAAGAATAACAACCCTTTTGGACCTGAAATTTCTCAACTTTTTTTTTAATAGCTGACAGGACCTTTATTAATAAATACAAATGGCAGAGTAAAACACCCTCTAAAATCATCTAATCATTCAAGGTTAACAAAATAAAAAAGCTCCAAGATTTTCAGTGGCAGAGAAGCAGAGATTTAGCCCAATATAATTAAAAAACAAAACAAAACATGTATTAAATATTTATCAACTGGCAAATACTGTCCGGAGCAAAAACCAAGGGGGAGGAGGGAGGCAGGGCAGGGAGGTGGGGTTGGAGGGGGTGGGGGGAGGGGAGGGGAGAGGATGCAGACAACTGTAATTGAACAACAATAAAGTAATTATTTAAAAAAAAACAACTAAACAACCAACACAAGATTAAAACATCAAAAATTTCTCAACTTTATCTATGAGGCACCGTTTCTTGAAAAACTCCTGGGAGATGTGCTCCTGGATAACGAGAGAGTAAAGTAAAACAAAAAGGAGAAAGTGGAATCCATGAAACAGCAGCTACTCCCCAGGACAGCAATAAAAAAAAAAAAGTTTGAATATTCAACAGGCCTACATAGCAAACAGTACAGACTGAAATAAAAAAGAGGTTTCTGGGAGGGAGATCTCTAAACAGGTGAAGGGAGAGGAAATAATTGGTAGGTTTTCAGATACTGTTAGTCACTGACTGTTAGATACAACTCCTGCTCCTTGTCAGATTCTCTCAGCTTTATTCCCTCCATCTTCAGCTACCACCATAGTGATTCTGTGTGGGCTCCAATAGTTCCACCTCCTGCTACACACCCTGGAGTTTCTAGCTCCTCCCACAACCTCCAGATTTAGATGAAGTGTTTCCCCCAAATTGCCAGACACATCTGATGATGCAACCAGGAATGGGGAGGAGGGTAGTGTTACTCTTCATGGGCAAATTTTAACTACAGGAGACAGATAAAACCCTGGAAGTCAACAGATAAAATCTCTCTCTCTCTTTCTGAAGAACTACTCTAACAATTTCCAGTACAGCCTGTATGAAAATGTCCTGAGTGGGTAAGTAGGTGAACTGGCCAAATGACCAGCTCTTATCTCTTCAAGGCTTGTGAAACAATGGCCAGTGCAGTAATGCATTGTCTTACATTTGCTTCCCATTCTTCCTGCCTCACTTCCCTCTACCCTCATTCTTGCTGTCCTGGGATTATACTCCCAAAAAAGAATTGGCATTTAATGACTGCTCAATCTCTGTTATCTAAAGAGCATGGGCCAAGTCACAGGTATATGATAGATTCTGAGGAAACATTATAAAATGTTTCCATTTAGATTTGTAAAAATCATTCAAGGAAAAACATCAGAGTGCTATTAACTCCAGGGGGAAAAAGTTGTATAAAGTTAGTGTTGTAATCATGTATCATCTAGCTGTGCAGAAAACAATAGTTACATAATAATAATAATGTAAACACTGATTACTGATAAAAGCACAGATTGTGGAATAATTAAATTTGATGGATGGACAGTAAAGGAGGAGTGTGAGAACTAAGTTTACCTCTACCCAGGTAATGAGAAAAAGGATCACTCAATCAAAATTCTATTCCCAGTTCTAAAGTAAGGATTCAATATCTGATCTTGTACAGGTTACCTAATTTACCTCAGTCTCTTCATTTGTCAAATGGAAATAATACCTGCCATGCCTTTTGCAGCAGAGTTATTATAAATGCAAAATGAAACAATGTGTGTGGAAGTATGTTGAAAACCAGAAAGGTCATCTTTCAGAAGAGGCATGAGAACGATTAGCAAGTTCAAAGCAGCATTTTGGGGTCAAAAGAAGAGAAGTGGAATATGAGTCCAAGTCCTCTAACCTACTATTTCTTTGAATCTTTGAAGGTTGACCTGCATGGACCTAGATAACAATTTCAAGGATGTTATAATCCTCTGGCATTAAAAAAAAAAAGTATCTCTTTTCCTTAGGAAGGAGGAAGATACCACCTTGATTAAAATCTTGTTTTAATCAGGATTACCCATAGGCCTAGCTCCTATGGGTAATCTTGATTAAAACAACCTCCTAACTTGTTTTCCTGTCTCTATTCTCTCCACCACTCTCTCTATGTAGCTTAATTGTCCTAACCTAACTCTTTATTATGTTATCCCAAACCAGGAACATAGAGAGTTTGTGCAAATAATGGCTCCAGATCTCTTCATTTAGGTCCTATGTCCTCTCTGTAAGTTTGTATTAGTTTCTCTGGTACGTTCAGATTTTGATTTATCTTGCCCTTTTCCAACAGTCGACTTAATTTTTTTTCTTTGAAGTATAACCAACAATTATTTTTAACATTTGATTAAATTCTACCCCATCTTTATAAATCTGAACTCCCAGACACTGCATGAATTCTGAAGAACAGCAAATATGTCTTTTACTTCTAAGTGCTAAGCATAAGAACAGAAGTTACTTACTTAACCTCTTTAAGCTTCTAGTTTTTCTTCCATAAAATGTGGATAATACCTTACAAAGATACTGTGAGGCTTTTAAAAACACATATATGAGAGAGTCTAGCATGAAGACAAGCATGTAGCTAGCACCCAACAAATGTTTGCTGACTCTAAACACTAAAATGAGGATAATATCCATCTCATGATTGGTGTGATGATTAAATAAGGATATGTCAACATATTTTAAAACCAAACCATTGTCAAAGGCAAAGAATTATCATCATTAAAAAGCACAACATAAACAAACAGAATGAAGGAGAAAACCACCAGGGAGCCAACTCAGAAACAGTACCCCACATGGGAAATATATGGTGGATTTAATAGGATATCTGGCCTCTGAAAACCTTCCTTTCTGGGGAAGCTGAATGAATATCTGAGTTTTTTCCTGAAGATATGAGAGCCTAATTCCTCAGGCACACACAAGCCATAAACCAGATTCTGTTGCATAATGTGCTTCAAAGGACATTCTTTGCAAATGACCCATTTAAGGAATATTCCCTCTGGTCCAGAGATCTTTGGTAAGCCATTTCCAAGTGGGTGGTGCAGAACCTCAAGATCTACTTAAAGCAGGAGAGTAGCTCAGAACTAAAAGTGCTCATAAAACAAAGGATGTTGACCATAGGATCTCTAAACCTTTCAGTTTTGACATTTGGGGATTCATTTGCACTAAGACAACTTACTGGGACAGCAGCAGTTTGAAGAACAGACCACCACCCAAAACTAGAAGACCAGCAGTAGCTCTAGAAGAGAAATTATTAGTCCCTGTAACCTTGGCAGAGGTGCAGAACAATGTAGCAACTCCTCTCTCAGCACAATATCCTCTACTTGTGTTCCTATAATAAAAAGTATTCTTTACTGAATAACACCAAGAGAACCTAAAGAAATTGACACTATAGATCCCCTTGCCATACTCCTGTGAGGTCATCTTAAAGTCCTGTTAATCCATAAAGCTATAATTTTTCTGCTAAAAATATCATATAGGCTTTATTACTTCTTTTATCCTCAGAATCTGAGCTGCTTTTATTGAGAAGACACTTAGACAATCAAAAGCAGAATCCTTGTCCACACTTTTCTAATGACTTGCTGTACTCCTTTTCACAAGGCACTTGCCCTTTCACTATTCTCCTTCCTTCTGAATCTGTTTTGTCTCTATTTAAAATGAAGAAGTTAGATGAGATGATCACAAAGGTCTACAAATCTATGGAACTATTCCAAACTGGAGCCATCACTGTCAAGGAATCTACACTTAATGAAGGGAGTAATTTAGGATCTGCTGATCAAATATTCTTGCAAAGAATTATAATCATTAACGGCCTAAGAAGAACTGCTAAAATTGGTTTATGTTGTGCAGGTCTAGTGCCTGCTTGGAATTCTCCAGGGTACTGATCCCATCTCTGCCTGGTTTCTACTCTGAAAGTAAGCTGGTTTCCACATCTATCAACCACCCAGACAGAGGTGTCGCACAAACATGCATTGCCCAATGGATATACAAGTGAACAAAAGAGAAGAATGTCATAAAAGAAAACATCACAGGACTGCAAAACAAAATGATCCAAACCGTGGTTTTTCAGTCAACATGAATTAGCCACTTCACAGGAAGTCGTATACCATTTCCTATACACCCCCAAGTCACCTATAGCACTCTGATACCAGACTAGAGCCTAGGTCCCTCAACCTTCAATCTAATGTTCTTTCCACAATTCCTCTCTCCTTCTCTTTTGAACCTCAATGGAAAATTTCCAAAAGTTATACTAAACCAAAAGGATTCAGACTATCTTACTTACATGACACCTAGCATAATGTCCTGGCATGCCCTAAGTGTTCAGTAAATACTTGATCATAAATGATAAATAGAAGACCATAAGCATTTCTAAACTTCAAGCGCTTCCAAGTTTCACCATGTCTCCCCTGCTAACTCCTAAGACCCTAATAATCCTATCATATACAGTCAGAACGCAAATGACTGACACACAAGCTTCTAGAGCTTAGGTCTCATGTGACTGCAAAATTAATAAACACGCTGATATGATGAATAAAAGTAGACACTGCTGTGTTTACTGCTGCAATTTCAATATAGTGATTATAAACAGGGGTATAAAATTGGGCAAACTTGGATTTGAACCCCAACTATCACTTACTGCATGACTTGGGCATATTACTTGCCTTTCCTAAGCCAAATTTGACTTATTTATAAAATGGAAGACATATAGTATGTATCCTCATAAGAGTATGACAGGATTATGTAAAACACTATATTAAAACAACTTACTAAGGAGGCACCCCTTATATTGTCTTATTTACTATGTAACTGGCACAATGTCTGGCATATAATTAGTGCTCCATGTTATCATCTTTATAATAAATCACTGGATTCTATAACTAAATTAAAGATTTTATATGTGAAAAACAGTCTCAAAAAAATTCAAATAAAAAAATAATGAGGGCTTCCAGTCAAGATGGCAGAGTAGGTAAATGCAGTACTCCTATCATCCCACACCCGCATCAAAATGACAACTGAACAACAGAACACCATCATTCAGAACTGCCTTAAGTCTAGCTGAACAGAAGTACTACAACTAAGGATATAAAGAAGAAGCCACATCAAGCCTAGCAGAAAGAGTGTAAATTCCAATGGGCTGGTCCCACACCCACATGCAATGGGAGGGATATCTCAGATACAAAGGTCCCCCTGAGGAGCTAGGGACCCCAGTCCATGGTTCCAGTGTCAGGAAGAGAAGTCATCATAACTTCCGGCTGTGAAAACCAGCAAAGAATATGGCTGAGTGAGACAGAAGGCTTCTGGAGTCCCAGTCATTCCCCTTAAAGTATACATGCACAGGCTTCTCAGAATCACTCACTCTGAGCTACCGCTTGAAAGGCACCAGAGACATATAGTGAGGAACTTAATGGTCTAGCATAAGGGCAAGGTTTGAGGGGCAGCTTTCTCCCACACTGAAGTGCTGGCAAAGACCACTGTTCCTTTTCTAGGCCTTCTCCACACTGAGCCAGCAGGCAGGTGCCATTGGATCTGAGTCTCCATTAACCTGGCTAACACTGGATCTGAGTCTCCATTAACCTGGCTAACACTGTTCACCCATGCTGGTGATTCTCTGAAAACCTGCTCCACCCAACTCATGGGTCCACCCAAGACATTTCCAGTGACTTTTCCAGGTGGTGAGGGGGAGTCACAGAAAATGCTCAGTCAACAAGAGACAAATAATGGGCATTTTACCTTTAGGACAGCAGCAAAAGGATAGAATACACGAAGTATGTACATGATAGAAGGTCTCACAAGCAAGTATGAAGGAAACTAAAATACTCTCACACCAGTGTTACTCGCTAATTTATTGAACCACCTTTAAATCTGAACAGTTAGAGTAAAAAGCATGTTAATAGCCCTCCTCAAATTACAGAGAACATTCACATACTGCCTCCTTAATACCTACAACCAAAAGAGAAAGGCATCAGAAAGAACTTTCCTGCTTGTTTTACAAATAAAAGCAATCTGTCTCAACGAATCTTCCAGATGACTCTGATGAACACTAAAGCTTGAGAGCCACTGCCCCTCTCCATCACTCTCATCCTATCTTTTTTCTCTTTATTCAACTTGGATTCTATAACCTAGTATTTCAATAACCTAAATTTCCTTTCCCTTTCATTCTCTCCACTTCATAAAACCTCAAAAACCTTTGACAAGCTCAAGTATCCATCTTCTCCAAATGTGTCCCCAAGTTGCTGAGGAATGCCATTAAAAAAAGAAAGAAAGAAAAACAGGGAGATTGGCACCTCAACAAGGCCTTCAGTGGTCAAAAGACAATATTTGGTCAAAAGACAATGGCAATTTCAAATCTTATTCTTTCCCTTCAAATAGCACTCTTTCTCCTCCTTCCTTTCTCATTCTCAGTAGATGACCTAGCCTCCTACTTAACAAAGAAAATAGAATCCACCAGATGGATACATCCTCAACTTCCCACCATCTAATATATATACACGACTTTCTGTATCTTCACCCATATTCTCATCCTTCCCTTCTGTTAAAATGATAAATCAGGAGTCCTTCCTCTTATTTAAGACCTGTAAGCTGGACCTGATTTCCTCCTTCTCTTAAAGAAAACTCACATTATCAATTATTCTCTCTTCATATTATTTACCTTTTCCTGGTATCTTAGTATAGATGATAAAATACTATCCCATCATGGAAAAAAAAAGAGTAAAGTCTTTCTATCCTCTTATGGAATAATTATACAGTATGCTTTCCTGAAGTTCAAACACATATACCCAATTGCCCATAGCTATCCTCTACTTAGATGTCTCACAAGCACTTCAAACACAACATGCCGAAAATAACTCTCAATTTCTCCTAAAGATCCATTCCTTCAGGATCCTCCAGTGTTCTTCATCTAAGTAAACAGACCCCCATCTACCCCAGGTCCCAATCAGAAACCTAACTGGCATACTTTCTCTCTCTCCTTCACTTCCCATCTAATAAATCATCAAGTCCTGACAATCTTACCTGTTAAATATTTCTTTTATTATTCTACCTGTCTCCATCTCCATTGCCACTATCTTTGTCCAAGTCACCATATCTTAGCTGGGTTTCCACAATAGCTTTTTTTTTTTTTTTTTTTTTAATTTTATTGGCCCTGGCTGGTGTGGCTCAGTGGATTGAGTGCCAGCCTGTGAACCAAAAGGTCACTGGTTCCATTCCCAGTCAGGGCACATGCCTGGGTTGCAGGTCAGGTCCCCGGTTAGAGGCATGCAAGAGGCAACCACACATTGATGTTTCTCTCCCTCTTTTTCTCCCTCCCTTCCCCTCTTTCTAAAAATAAAGAAAATCTTTAAAAAAAATTTAAAAAATTTTATTGAATTTATTGGGGTGACAATGGTTAACAAAATTATATTGGTTTCAAGTGTACAATTTTATAATACATCATCTGTATATTGTACTCTGTTCATCATCAAAAGTCAAGTTTCCCTCCTATAATCACCATACTATTGTCTGTGTTTGAAGGTTTGTTTTTTGTTTTGTTTTGTTTTGCTTAATCCCTGCACTTGTTGCACCCAGCCCCACCCCCAGCTTTCCCCCCCCAGAGTATTATGCTAAGTGAAATAAGCCAATCAGAGAAAGACAAATACTGTATGATTTCACTTACATGTAGATTCTAATAAACAAAATAGAAACAGACTCACAGATATGCAATAGCCTTTTTAAAAATATTTTATTGTTATTATATTACAGTTGTCCCAAATTTTTCCCCTTTTGCCCTCCTCTGCCCAGCCCACCTCCCGTTCCCACAGTCAATCCCCACACCATTGTCCGTGTCCATGGGTCATTCATATACATTCTTTGATTAGTCCCTTCCCTTTATTTCTACCCTTATCCCCCTTCCCCCTCCCCTCTGGTCACTGTCAGTGTGTTCCATGTTTCCATGCCTCTGGTTCTATTTTGCTCATTAGTTCATTTTGTTCATTAGATTCATCTTATAGGTGAGATCATATAGTATTTGCCTTTCACCGACTGGCTTATTTCACTTAGCATTATATTCTCCAGTTTCATCCATGCTGTCACAAATGGTAGGAGTTCCTTCTTTCTGTTATGTAGTATTCCATTGTGTAAATGTACCACAGCTTTTTGATCCACTCATTTACTGGCCTTCTTAATGGTTTTACAGCAAACACATTTCTCCTCCTCCAATCCAGTCTCCACTAGATTGCAGCCACAGCAGTCATTTCAAAATAAACATCTAATCATGGCTCTCTTCTATGAAAACTGTCATAACTTCCAATTTCTAATAGAATAAAATACAAAATCCTTAGCAAACCTAGAAGCCTGTTCATGACCTAATCTCTATTAAGTCTCATTTCACACCACTCCCCCGCTCTACATTCTACACAGGGCAGTATTTTTTCAAACTATGCTCTTTCCTTTTCAGGAGCTAAACAGATGTTCTTTCTCCTGGAATGTTGTTCTCCTAATTTGCCTTGCCAACTCCTATTCATCCTTCAAGTCTCAATTTAAATTCAATATCTTCTGTGAAACCTTTTCCAACCCCTCAGGTTTGGTCAAGCCAATTTTAATCCCCCCCCACACACACACACAATTTACCAGATATTAATTTATTTACTCATTCAACAAATATTTATTGAGCACCTAAACTATATCAGTTGCTGTGCTTTGTACAGAGACTATAACTGTGAACAATACCAACAGTCTCTTTCCTGACTAAACTTAAATTCTAGTGGAAAATATGATCATTAAACAAATGATTATTTAATTACAGTTGTAATGAATACTATTAAGGAGAATTACAGAGTGCTTTTACAACAAATGAATGTCTAGTAAATGGGGGAAAGAAGGAATTCAAATCCAGGTCTTCTGACTCCAAAGTGCTTTTTTCCCTACTACACTCTGCTGTAAATTCAAGCTTCATTTTTATTTCTAAGCATAACTAATTTTAACCGTTTTCTACTTAACTCCAGCAGATTCAAATTCTGCACAGTAGTCTGCCATGCCTCTCAGAGGCAGTACTAAGGTCACCACCACTCAACATGACAGTACTCCACAGGGTCCACAATCAGATCACTATGAACACTATTCTGGGAAGGGGCAGGGACTGTGGAAAGCGAATGACATAAAATAGTTATACTACAGTGCAGGGCTATACGGAGAGGACTATGGGAACACAAAAGATGGAAAGCTTTTGTCTGGAGCAATAAGCTAAGTGAAAGTACTCTGTAAAATGTAAACCACTCAAATGATTGTTATTAGTGATGGCAGTATTGTGCTGGTCTCTAAGCAATGGAATCCTTCAAGGACCAAAAAAAACAATATCTATTCAAATAGAAAATCAATACAGCCATTTACTTATTTAATCCCCCCCTCCAAAAAAGTAAACTACATTTCTCCTCACTCACTCTTAGTATCTCACTATAATGCATATTTTACAAACAAAATTCTATTTGTGTTTTACTTTTTATATGATCTTAATGCATCAGAAAAAATGTTAAAAGTTTGACATCTTAAATTTATTATAATCACATCTCAGTCACTAAGTTGTCACTGAAGTTATAAAAACATTAAAATACTAAAGGCAGTAAACTCCATTCATTTTTTAGCGCAGATTTTGTTAAACGATAGGTACAGCCACCTGGTGGTGGTATAGTGGAATGACACCAGATTGAAAGGGGACATGACCATTCATTCATTCATTCATTCATTCAGTTACAGTTTACATTCAGTATTACTTTGCATTTGTTTGCACTGGTGTACAGCATATTGGCTAGAAGTCATATACTTTACAAAGTGTTACCACTGGTATTTCCAGAATCCAACTGGCACCATACATAGTTATTACTGTATTATTGACTGTATTTCCTATGCTGTACACTTTACATCCCATGATCATTTTATAACTACTAATCTGTACTTCTCAGTCCCTTCACCTTTTTCACCCAGTCCTCCCCCCTCCCTCTCTAGCAATGTCAGCTTGATATTATCTCTCTCATCTCTAAAGTCTTATTATTTGTATAAATCCAATGCCACAGAACACAATAAAATATAGAAAATCTGTATTAAAGGTATTGGTATATTTCCCAATAGCAGGAATATTCTATCATTCACAACAAGAACCACAATGAGGTAGACTTATAATTAAAAGGGATGCCAGATGCTAATCTAGAAATTTCAGTGGCTCCACACACTACTATAAAACTAGGTAATGATGACCCAAGATAAAAGAGAACTCCTATTTTGATGGGTTCTAATGTTTAACCAAATGTCCTCATTAGATTCCAAACATCTCATACCTATTTCCTTAAAGATTTGGCCAAATTTTCAGAGCTGGTAAGTGACAGTGCTATGATTTTGTAAATCTATTGATACACCTGTGGTCCAGTTTAACTATAGGAAAATATAATGACAATTTAGCACCAAGAAGATCTAGGCCACCCATCTAAATTACTCCAACTTTTTAAAATCCTAATATCAAATAGGTATAAAGATAAAAGTAAACCTGGCTGGTGTGGCTCAGTGGATTGAGCTCTAGCCTGCGAACCAAAGGGTTGCCGGTTGGATTCCCAGTCAGGGCACATGCCTGGGCTCCAGGACAGGTCCCCAGTAGAGAGCGCATGAGAGGCAATCACACATTGATGTTTCTCTCCCTCTCTTTCTCCCTCCCTTCCCCCTCCCTAAAAATAAATAAATATAATAGTTTTTAAAAATAAAGATAGAAGTAAATCTACTTCTTACTGAGCCCAGTGTACTCATTTTAAATATATTAAAATAAAGGCTTAGAAAAGCTTGCTTAGAGTCACTTTTTCAGTAAGGAATATTACATTTGCAAGTATAAACTAGGCAGAAATATAATTTACTAATTTGTATATTTGAAAAGTCCTGGTTTTGAGTTCAAAGAACATGGCTGCTTGTCATCTCTGTTTTGGCTTCACTCTCAGGCATAATTTCTCCTAAAAAGCCCAATCTTCCATCCTCCCAGGTTCATGTCCAGTATAAAAAGAATATATATCTTCTCTAAAAAACTGGTCAAAAGTCAGAGTCATACATCCAAACTGAGTTTAGTGCCCCTTCCTAACTCAATTTCCATGATCAAAAGAATGTAATATTCTAATCAGCAAGGCATGAATCACATGCCCATCCCTGAAGACAGGGATGAAGTTGGCTCTGTCCATAGCACAAGGCCTGAGGTTCTAGGGAGAAGATGGCTCTCCAGAGGAGTATCTGGGCACCAGAACTAAAAGAAGGGGAAATGAACTTTGGAGGGGGAGGGGAAAAAAACAACAAAAATCCCCTATAATTATATATCCAAATAAGAGTCATATGTGGGCCCTGGCTAGTGTGCCTCTGCGGATTGAGTGCCAACCTGCGAACCAAAGGGTCACTGGTTCAATTCCCAGTTAGGTCACAAGCCTGGGTTGCAGGCCAGGTCCCCAGTAAGGGGCACATGAGGGGCAACCACACATTAATGTTTCTCTCCTTTCCTTTTAAAAAAAAAAAAAAAGAGTCATATCTGGGACCAGAACTTGCATTGTGACTTTTAATTCAGTGTTCTTTCCTTTATACTATGCTATCATACTATACCATTCTTCCTGGAAGAAGAAACTATAAAAGAGGATCTCAGCCAACTCTAAGCCTTGAATTAACTGAATCTTAAAATGTTTTGCTTTGTTTCCTAAAAGCTATTTTCATGAAAAGACAGATTCACAAAACTTCCAGGAAATAATTCTGTGCCATGTGGAGAGTTTCAGCATCACTTTTCAAGATGATCTTGGCCCTATGATCTGCTTCCCATCTATATCTGGCAGGACCAGCTATATAAAATAGAAGGTAACCTACAAGGTTGAATACTAAAGGGAATCAAAGGTTCCCAGCCTTAGACCTCCACCTTACTACTTGTTAATATTTTTTAAAAGTCTACCACCAGCTTCTGGCTGGTGTAGCTCAGTGGATTGAGTGTCGGCCTAAGAAGCAAAGGGCCATGGGTTCGATTCCCAGTCAGGGCACATGCCTGCGTTGCGGGTTAGGTTCCCCAGTGAGGGGTGCGCAAGAGGCAACCACACATTGATGTTTCTCTCCCTCTCTTTCTCCTTCCCTTCCTGTCTAAAAATAAATAAATAAAATCTTTTTTAAAAAAAAAGTCTACCACCAAATTCAATGGCATTTGGAAGGCCTATTGGGCTACCAGTTTTCCTAGAAAAATACAAACATCTTAGTAAGAAAACCATCTTTAACTTACTCAACCAACATTTAATAAATGTGAAGCAAATAAATAGTTAAGCATTTTGGGTATTAGAATGAGAAAGAAAAACCCTTCACTTTGATGAGTTTGCAGTTTGGGAGACAGACATGTAACATGATTATAAAGTATGTGAAAGAGCTATGATAGATCTCTTATAAAATGATTTGGAATAGAGCACAGCAATCACTTCAGAATAGAACCGAGAATCACAGACAACAAGGCCCAGAGAGGGTACGTACGGGGTACACCACAAGGGGTAATGATGTCACTGAGAAGGAAGACAGGAAAAAAACAAAGATGAACTTTGCCTTCCAAAGGTTGGCCCTGGAACATAGAAACTGGGGAAGAGGCAAGAGAAGAAAAAAAATTCAACTAGCAATTAATTAGCAGATGCTATTCCTACTAGGCAATACGGAAGATACAAAATAAACAAGACAAGAGCTTCATCCCCAGGAAGCTTACAATACACTTGGCAAGCAAGAAAGAGGCAGAAATCACATATAAAAGATGGACTGTGATAAGTGCAATAAAACTGAACCAGATAAACTGCTATGGAGTTTTAGATGAGAAAGAGAGAGAGAATATTAGGTAAAGAGGAATTTAGGAAAGTGTCATGAAAGAGGTGTGAATATGTAGGGAGTGTGGAATAGGTAAAGATGTTGGTGGAGTCAGATGCTGAAAGTCCATCCCAGAAGAAAAGTCGTATGAGACTTCTGGCCCTCTTTTAATCAATCCACGTTTCACATCTTTAACCATTCTAGTAGGGATGAACCATCACAATCCAGTGCCCAGTTACTCGGGGGGCTACCAAATACATTCCTTGGGCAATCAACAGAAGAAGTTATGCAGCTAAAAACAGAATGACAGAATATTCTTAAAATATGAGTTTTCTATTTTATCTTTCTAAGCCTTCTTTTTCTGACTGGCAAAACATGGATAAGTAACCCCTAATGTACTTAGAACATACCCGGTATATAAGAGACCCTTCAGTAAGTATTAATTTTTCTTCTCTTCTGTATTAGTTTCCTAAGACTACTCTAATAAATTACCACAATTTAGTGTCTTAAAACTTGTAAAATGTATGCTCTCACAGTTTGGGAGGCTAGAAGTCTGAAATCAAGGTGTTCCCTTGAAGGCTGTAGTGGACCATCAGTTCCTTCCTTCCTCCAGCTTCTAGTGGCTATCAGCATCCTTGCTGTCCCCCAGCTTAGAGCTACACAGTTCCCATTTCTGCCTCCATCCTCTCACGGCCTTGTCTTCTCTGTTTCTCTGTGTCTTCTCTCTCTCGTTCTTACAAAGACACTAGTCACTGGATTTAGAGTCTACCCTAAATACAGGATCATTTCATTTCAAGATCCTTAATTAATCACATCTACAAAGACCCTATTTCTAAAAAAGGACACATCTGAGGTGCTAGGTACACACAAATTTGGGGGGGACACCATTCAACCCACTACACCTCCATTCTTCAAATGCATTTGATTCTGAAACATTCACAACATCTTTTATTACTGTCTAGTTTACAAGAAAACATTGCCTCTTCATTGCACTCCCAGAATATTTCCATGGTGTTAAGTAACAATATCTACAAATCCTTTATGCAAAACTGGGATTTTTAAGAAAACCTCAGGCAAGTTGACATTTTCCATAAACCCAAAAACTTGGGCTCCAGTTCTGTCTCTACCAGTGAGCAACTGTGAGACATTGGGCAAATTATATCAAGTCTTTTAAGATTCAATTTCTTCATATTTTAATGGGAATATCACAAAATATGGGGGAGAATTAAGTAAGATAATAAATGTGAAAGAATCTCATGAACTCTAAAATAAAATACAAATACTAGGTATTATTTACAAAATTTCCAATGTTTAATTACTTAACAAAACCTACTGACATGTGCCAGATGCCATCTTAAATACCACGGGGAAGATAAGATAAAAAACATGGTCCACACCTTCAAAGGGGTCGTAGTCCAACACTAATATACAAATAAAGATTATAAAACAATTTACTGCTTAATTATTTGGAAATTACTATATATGTGTGATAGAACAGAGAAGACAGTAATCAATCCTACCTTAAAGGAAGAAGAAATTGAGCTAAGTCTTATAGGAAAGTTTTAGCTGGAGAAGAAAGGAATGAATGCTGGGGAGAAAGACATTAAGAGCAGATATAACAAATTTCAAAGCTAGACAGTACGCCTAGACTTGATGCAGAGCATCAGCTACTGGAGGTACCTGAATGGAGACTGCCACGATGAAAGCAGGGTTTTAGGGAAAAAATTCCTGGCAGCATTTACAATCTAAATTGGCAGGAGAGAGACTAAAGGCAAGGACACCAACTAAAAGGCTGTGGCCCTAATCCAGAACATGGTTTTTTTTTCCACTGGTTGCTAAAATCGTGACTGGCAGCAAGAATTTTAAATTCTGGAAAGCCACTTACTTCTTAGGCAATAATTCTGAGTCTTTCCCAGGTTTTTTTCCTGTGCTAATCTCACTAAACCAATCACTGAACTGTAAAAAAGCTTCTATTTTACCTTTTTTATAATCTCAGGGCAGAAAAGAAGTACAGAGGACACGCAGGCAATCCAATCCAATGTAAAAATCCTCAGTATGGATTGGGGGAGTCATCCACTGGAAGTCACACTTCTGCTTAAACACTTCAGCCTAAGAAATGCCCATTTCACCAAAGTCACCATCCCTGAAAACAACCAAAGTCAAATACATCAGTTCCTTGCAGGAACACTTGGTTGGCCAGAGTCCTGGGAAGCTCTTCATATGGGAAGATTAGAGTTTGCCACTGCTAGAGTGGAAAGAAGAATAACATGATCCTGCAGCTTTTGACAGAGATTCATGCCATACCCAGTAGTGTCTGGCTGCAGAGAAGCAGGTCTGAGTCAGTCTGTCAGGCAATGAAATCCTCACTCCATCTGCTCTGAGGGAGCTGTCTGCCAAGTTTGATGCCTGGACACATGAGCTTCCACTCCCGCACCCATCACTTTTTCCTCTGAGAAACAGAAACAAAATCTGTTTCTAAGCTTCATCTTTTTTCCTCTTCCAAAAGCCCAGCTCTAAGAAACTACCTGTCAATTATAGGTTATAGAAAAGAACAGAGAAGCAAATATTTCCCAGATAACTCCAAATGGGCAAGATGACTATAATACAACATTCAGTGAGCAAAAGCTGCCTGGCTTTTCCATTGCTATCACATTAGTTCTTTGCTGGTACTTCATTATTTTCCTTTACTCCTCCATCTTCCTTTTTTTATTTCCTTCTTTTTTTAATTATTGAATATATTAAAAATGTGATATATACAGAAGTTATAAAGCTTACTAATGAAAAGAACATTAGTTCATGGACCTACCACTCACTTGAAGAAGTAGAACTTACATTGGTAAGAACTTACCATCAAAGCTCTCTACCACACCCTGCTGCCTCACCTTGGCTTCCATCAGAAGCAATCATGTACTACATAATGTCAATGATGGTCCACATCTGCAACGATGGTCCTATAAGATTATAATGGACCTAATAAATGCCTATCACCTAGTAGCTATCATAAATACCAGAGCAAAATGCATTACTCACATGTTTATGATGATGATAGTATAAACAAACCTACTATGCTGCCAGCTGTATAAAAATATATAGAATTTAATGCCTATCACCTAGTAGCTATCATAAATACCAGAGCACAATGCATTACTCACATGTTTATGATGATGATAGTATAAACAAACCTACTATGCTGCCAGCTGTATAAAAATATATAGAATTTAATATTAAGTACAATATATAATACTTCATAACGATAATAAATGACTATGATACTGGTTTATGTATTCACTATATTATGCTTTTTATCATTAATTTAGAGCGTACTCTTTCTACTTATAAAAAAAGTTCCAGCAGCCTCATGCATCTTGTGCTTCCCACATCCCTTAATTGCATCATTTTCTCTTGTGTTTGATTAAATCTCATGTTGTTTGGTGCTCCACGCTCTACGGGCTTGTAGCCTAGGAGCAATAGGCTATACCATCTAGGTCTGTGTAAGTACACTCCATAATGTTCACACAACACCAAAACCACTTAACAGTGCACTTCTCAGAATGTATCCCTGCTTTTAAATGGTGCATAACTATAATTATGGCGCAGAATTTTGTTACCATTCTTCTCTCCTTTTCAGCAGAACTAGATTAATTTGCTAATCCAAAGACCTTCTACCTGCTTTTCCACTCCAAAGTCAGCTTTCACTGCCTTTTCTGTCTGAAACTACACAGTTGTCAGCTCTTCTCTCATCAAATTCCAATCATCTTTAGGAAGCTGAATCTACATAAAATCATTTTATTATCATTATCAAGTATTATGCACTGTATGTGACTACATGTGCCATACTTTTATATGGCTGGCAGCTGAACAACCAAAAAAAAGAAAAATTTTGCCTCTCTGTTTTCCCATCTGTAACATTGGGCTACCACCACCTAGTATACACTAAAAAATTAAGTGATGTTCACCTAGCACAAAGGTAGAAGTTTAAATAAGATAATGTGTGTAAAGGCTTTTAGTATGGTGGTAGTACAGAGCAGACACTGAAATGAGTCATCTTCCAATTCTCTCAACATAATGTCAGCAGATCTGTTAAACATACTTTGCCCCAGCTTATACTAAATGCTATCAAACCAAATCTAGCAATATATAAAATGTATTATATACTATGAATGAGAAAATGGTTCAAGATAGTGAAAATCAGCCGATGTAATATACCACGTTAATAGAATAAAGGACAAAAACCACATGATCATCTTTACAGATACAGAAAAAGCATTAGACAAAAATCCAACACCCTTTATCATAAGAACATTCAGCAACCTAGGAATCAAAGGGAACTTCCTCACCCAATAAAGGATATATATGAATAAAAACACAGTTAACATTACACTAATAGTGAAAGATTGAAGCCTTTCCCCAAAGATCAGGAATAAGGCAAAGAAAGATATCTGCTCTCTCCACTTTTACTCAAGATTGTATTAGTTTCTTACCAGTGCAGTTAGGCAAGAAAAATAAATAAAAGGCATCCAGATTGGAAAAGAAGATATTTAGAGATGACATAATCTAGTATATAAAAAATTCTGAGGAACACAAAATATACTACTAGAGCTAATAAATGAACTCAGCAAAGTTGCAGGATATATAATCAACATACAAAAATAATTTGTATTTTCATAAATCAGTAAAAGATCATTTAAAATTAAGAAAATAATTCCATTTACAATAACATCAAAAAGAAAATAAATGTTAAAAAGGAAATATAAGACTTATACAAGGAAAATTACAAAAATTGAAAGACATTAAAGAAGGTCAAAATAAATGGGAAGACAATTGTGTTCGTGGACTGGAAGACTTAATAAATGCCAATAACCTTCAAATTAGTCTATAGATTCAATACAATCCCTATGAAAATTCTAGCTGTCATTTTTGCAGAAACTGACAACTGATCCTAAAATCCATACGGAAATTCAAGGGACCCAGTATAGCTAAAAATCTTAGAAAAAAACAAAGTTGGAAGACTCACACTGTCCAATTTCAAAACTTACTACAAAGCCACAATAATAAATATAGCCTGGTACTTACTGATATACAGATGGACAAAGGATCATTGAAATCCTTTGAATCAATGGAATAAAACTGAAAATCCAAAAAAGAACCCATAGTTCTATGGTGAACTGATTTTCAAAAAGGATGTCAAAACAGTTCAGTGGAAAACAGTGCTGGGAAAAATAGATATTCACATGTTTAGGAATGAAGTTGTACTCCTACCTTATACAAAATGTAAAAATTAATGCAAAATGGATCAAAGACCTAAATGTAAGCAATAAAACTATAAAACTCTTAGAAGAACACGTAAGTGTAAAACTTTGTGACCTTGAAATAGGCAATGATTTCCTAAATATACACCAAAAACACAAGCAATAAAAGAAAAATAGATGATTGTACTTCATCAAAATTAAAACTTTGTACTTTAAAAAATACTATCAATAAAAATAAATAAATAAATGAATAAATAAATAAATAAATAAATAAATAAATAAATAAATAAAACGATCAAAAGTGAGAAGAGCAGGCTCGGGCCTGGCATACACAGAATCCAAACCTTCTCTCAGAAATATATGGTAGAGCTAAAGAAGAAGACAATCAATCAAAGTCACCGATCTGAAATTGTAATTGGCTCACCATTAATCTCAGGATAAAGTCAGAGATCACACATCAAGCATAAGGCCCGCTTTCCTAAGACCACTACAAAGATGTTTGATATAAAGGCTTGGGCTGAGTATGTTGTGGAATCGGCTGCAAAGGACCCATATGGCTTCCTTACGACAGTTATTTGGGCCCTCACTCCACTGTTTCTAGCGAATACTGTACTGTTCTGGAAGTTGGCCAAGATGATTGAGGTCAGGGGAAAGGAGCAAAAGAAGAAATAAAAACATCAATAAAATATTGCAAAAGCTAAACAACTAAAAAAGAACTGAAGCAATGAACAAGTTCTGCAACCAGAGGAAAATCATTTGGAAAATTTTACAGCTTTGTAAGGACCCTCTAAGGTTGTTTCCTTTTCTATATTCATGACAGAATTTAGTAAATAAAGTCTGAGCATATGGGCGAATCATGTTAGTTCTGACCTCTATTGTAGCAACTTTTAGGTATCACTACAGAAGTCTGACAGTTATTGACAATTATTATAAATTGGCATTTATTAGGCTTCACTATTGACAGTTATTATAAATTGGCATTTATTATGCTACAAATTCTTTATAACCGACTTGGTCATTTGCCATTTTGCAGCTTATGTCCTGAAATGTAAACATCCTGTGAAGAAAAAAAAAAGACTTTAGATGGCGGCATAGGTGGTCACACAGCGCCGCCACTCACAACAAGAAAGTTTAAACAATGAACTCAATAGCGAACAATAAACAACCAGAACGGATAGAATTGAACTGAAGGGAAGTCCGACACCCAGGAAGTTGGGGAGGATGTACATCCAGGCTGGTAAGCGGGGCAGAACCGAGCGGAGGAGCGGAGTGAGAGGCAGTTTGCCCAGGGGGACTCACCCCGCAAGCACCTAACCAAAGCACAACCCGAAGCAACGGCGGCCGCAGGCGTAACGCAGGCCGGCGGCGTAACTGGAGAGGCCAGTGGGAACCAGCAGGGCCGAGATTGGCGGAAAAGGCAGTGAGGAACTGGGGAGCAGAGGGTGATAGGGAGCAGCAGTGAACGGCAGACGCCATTGCTCCCTCCCAGGCCCTGCCCCCAGAGGAAACGTCACAAAAAAACGACCCACGTTGCCAGGCACCGACAAATACCTAAGACTCCGACAGGTGCGCCGAGATAAAAAAGAATGAAAATGGCCAAAATGAAAGATCAGAACAAATTACAACTAACGGACAAAGAGATAGCCAAATTAACAGATGCCCAGTTTAAAACACTGGTAATCAGGATACTCACAAAACTGGAAGAAAGGTGGATGCAAATAATTGAACAAATGAAGAATACGATAAAGATAATGGAGGAAGATTTACAGGGAACCAATAGGGAAAAAAAGGAAGCTGGGACTCAAACCAATGAGGTGGACCAGAAGGAAGAAACAAGAATTCAAAAAAATGAGGAGGGACTCAGGAACCTCAGAGACATTTGTAAACGACCCAACATCCGGATCATAGGGCTGCCAGAAGGACAAGAGGAACACCAAGAAATTGAACGTATTTTTGAACAGATAATGAAGGAGAACTTCCCAAATCTGGCAAAGGAAATAGGCTTCCTGGAA
>PVJI01023987.1:0-22661 GCA_004026765.1 Micronycteris hirsuta
TCTCAGTGTGAGATTATTTCACGCATTCGGTTATGGTCACCCACGGGTTTCGGCTGGGACGAAATCCCCACGACACATCACATCTAGCCCCATCCTTCATTGTGCTGATAAATAGCTCCCTCCACACCACCATGCAAGAGAAGGTCATTACATAAAAGAAAGCTTGCTGGGTACACTATAAAGAATAGCTACTATAGAGTTCTGGCCAAGATGAAGGCATAGGCAGAAACGCTTCACTTCTTCACACAACCAAAAGAAGGATAACAACTAATCTAAAAATGGAGAACAACCAGAACTGCCAGAAAACCATTTGCATGGAAGTCCAACAACCAAGGAATTAAAGGAACATTCATCCAGGCTGGCAGCCGGGATGGAGAGCAAGGCAGTGGACCACGTGGGCGATCCCACATTCATTCGCAGATAAGCCAGGAGGAAAAACTGGGGAGTGAGACAGACCGGGAACCTAAAAACTCAAAACCCCTGGCTGTAAAAAATCTGTGGGTGTTGCAGTGACAGAAACTCCCAGTCACACACGAGAGCCTGTTGGAGAGGCCCACAGGATCCTAAAACATACACAAACCCACCCACCTGTGAAACAGCACCTGAAAGGACACAATCTGTTTGTGGGAAGCAATGGAAGTAATAGAAAGTGAGACAAGATCCGAGCAAACAGCATTGTTCCTTCTCTGGCCCCACCCCCACAGACAGCGCCAGGATGCAGTGACATGAGTTACCCTGCCCTGGTGAATACCTAAGTCTCCACCCCTTATATGTAACAGGTGTGCCGAGACAAATAAATATGGCCCAAATGAAAGAATAAATTAAAGCTCCAAAAATAGAACCAAGGGATGAAGAGGTAGCTAACCTGTCAGAGTTCAAAACACTGGTAATTGGGATGCTCACAGAATTGATTGAGCTGGTCACAAAATGAAGGAAGAAATGAAAGCTTCACAAAGTGAAATTAAGGAAAATATACAAGGAACCAACAGTGAAGGGAAGGAAACGGGAAGGAAACTCAACAGTGAAGGGAACCAACAGTGAAGGGAAGGAAACTAAAATCAACAGTTTGGACCAGAAGGTCAACCAGAACAGAATGAAGAAACGAGAATTTTGAAAAATGAAGAGAGGCTTAGGAATCTCCAGGACAACTTTAAATATTCCAACATTCAAATCATAAGGGTGCCAGAAGGAGAAGAGAAAGAGCAAGAAATGGAAAATCTATTTAACAAATAATAAAGGAAAAGTTCCCCAATCTGACAAAGGAAATAGACTTCCAGGAAGTCCAGGAAATCAGAGAGTCCCAAAGAAATTGGACCCAAGAAGGAACACAGCAAGACACATCATAATTAAGTTACCCAAGATTAAAGATGAGAAAATCTTAAAAGCAGGAAGTAGAAAGGAGTTACTTAAAAAGGAGTTCCCTTCCCTGGCTGGTGTAGCTCAGTGGATTGAGTGTGGGCTGGGAACCAGAGGGTCCCGGTTCGATTCCCAGTCAGGGCACATGCCTGGGTTGCGGGCCAGGTCCCCAGTGGGGGCCATGTGAGAGGCAACCATACATTGCTGTTTCTCTCCTTCTCTCCCTCCCTTCCCCTCTCTCTAAAAATAAATAAAAATAAAACCTTAAAAAAAAAAGTTAAAAAAAAAATAAAAAGGAGTTCCCATAAAGCTATCAGCTGATTTCTCAAAAGAAACCTTAGAAGTATTCAAAGTCATGAAAGGCAAGGATCTACATCCAAGATTACTCTATCCAACAAAGCTATCATTTAGAATGGAAGGGCAAATAAAGTGCTTTCCAGATAAGGTCAAGTTAAAGGAGATCATCATCACCAAGCCCTTATTATATGAAATGTTAAAGGGACTGATCTAAGAAAAAGAAGATGATCAAAAACTATGAACAGTAAAATGACAACAAACTCACAACTCTCAACAACTGAACCTAAAAAAAAAACAAAAACAAAAATGAACTAAGCAAACAACTAGAACAGGAACAGAATCACAGAAATGGAGATCACATGGAGGGTTATCAGCAGGGAGGAGGAGGAGGAGAATAGGGGGAAAAGGTACAAAGAATAAGAAACATAAACGGTAGGCACAAAATAGACAGGGGGAGGTTAAGAATAGTATAGGAAATGGGAAAGCCAAAGAATTTATATATGTACAACCCATGGACATGAACTAAGAGAAGGGGAATACTGGAGGGTGGGTGGGTGCAGGGAGGAGGGGGAGAAAAGGGAGAAAAAAATCGGGACAATTGTAATAGCATAATCAATAAAATATACAAAAAAAAAAAGAATGCTTCTATAGCCCTGGCTGGGTGGCTCAGTTGGTTATGGCATCATCCCACTATGCCAAGGTTGTGGGTTCGATCTCCAGTGAGGGCACACACAGGAAGCAACAGATGAATGCATACATAAGTGCAACAGCAAATATTTATCTCAAAATCAATCAAAGAATTAATTTTTAAAAAAGAAGAGCTAGTATAATCTACCACAGGTTTAACCTAGGTGAGCCTTTATATCTGCTTAGTGTGTAAGTATAATTATGTTAGTTTCCTATCAGCATTCTTTAGTGTAGAATTTCAAAGCCCTTCATCTTGTCATCTGTGTATCGTGTCCTTGTCTTGCACTTGGCCACACACTTTTCTGCCTTTGGCTGGGTTTCCCCTTGGGGAGAGGGCCTCTGGCTCTTACAGCTACACCGGCTGGCTTTTTTGTCACTCCCTTGCTCCACACCTTGCTGTCCTGTTTCAAAGGGCCATTCCCAACTGACATTTTCACTCTCCTTCCAGTTGTGGATCCCCGGGCAATTGTTCCCTTGTGAGTTACCTGTGTCACTCTGCATTTTTCTCCGTGTCCCCGCTTTTCCCCTCAAAATCAAACTCAGTTTTCCAGGAGTCTTGTCCTAGAAGTTACCTCCCGGAGCCAACAGTTCAGAAATAATGCAGTAGGTTGGGAGGTGTCATGACAAAAAGAGTAATAGGGTGTTGTTAGCATCATCCAGTGGGAAAAGGTGGGGGACTTGGGTCCTCTGCATTGGTTCCTGTTTAGCTTTAATTCTTAACATGTCTTTTAACATGCTTTTGGCCGCAAGTACAGAGAATTCTGAAGTGTTTTAAACAATAAGGAAATTATGGTCTCACATAAGTAGCAAGACTAACAGTGGGTGTTCCAGAGTTAGTTCATTCATCAGCTCATTCATACCGTAAAGGATCCAGATTTCTTCCATCTCTGTCCTCTGCCATCTTCACTGTATTGTTTCGATCATTTGACTAGTTCCTCTCATGGTGGTGAGGTGGCGGCTGAGATCCAGGCATCACCTACACACATGGCCACCACACTGAAAAGCAGGAAATGGCAAGTTTCTTCTAGTGTCTATTTGTAAAAGCGGAGAAACCCTTTTTATTTTTATTTTATTTTATTTTTTAATTTATTATTGTTCAGTTACAGTTGTCCCAACTTTTTCCCTATTACTCACCCCTTCAGTCAATCACCCCCATTGTCTGTGCCCACGAGTCCTCTGTTCATGTTTCTTTGCTTGCCCCTTCCCCTTCTTTCTCCCATTATCCTCCTCCCCCTTTCCCTGGTCACTGTCAGTTTGTTCTTTATTTCCAAATCTCTGGTTCTATTTTACATATTTGTTTGTTTTGTGGATTAGGTTCCATTTACAGGTGAGATCATATGGTATTTTTCTTTCACTGCCTGGCTTATTTCACTTAGCATAACGCTCTCCAGATCCATCCACACTGCCGCAAAAGGTAGGAGCTCCTTCTTTCTTTCTGCTGCATAGTATTCTATCGTGTAAATGTACCACAGTTTTTTGATCCACTCATTTACTGATGGGCACTTAGGCTGTTTCCAGCCCTTGGCTATTGTAAATAATGCTGCTATGAACATTGGGGCGCATAGATTCTCTTGAATGGGGGATTCAGGATTCTTAGGGTATAATCCCAGCAGTGGGATCACTGGATTGAAAGGCAGTTCCATCTTCAGTTTTTTGAGGAAATTCCACACTGTTTTCCACAGTGGCTGCACCAGTCTGCATTCCCACCAACAGTGCACTAGGGTTCCCTTTTCTACACAACCTCACCAGCACTTACTATTTGTTGATTTGTTTATGATGGCCATTCTGACTGGTGTGAAGTTGTATCTCATTGTGGTTTTAATTTGCATTTCTCTGATGGCTTGTGATGTTGAGCATTTTTTTATGTGTCTATAGGCCCTCTGTATGTCCTCCTTGGAGAAGTGTCTATTCAGGTCCTTTGCCCATTTTTTAATTGGATCGTTTGTATTCCTGGAGTGGAGTCATGTGAGGTCTTCATATATTTTGGAGATCAAACCCTTTCTGAGGTATCATTGGCAAATATGTTTTCCCGTATGGTTGGTTCCCTTTCCATTGTATTGACGCTTTCTTTAGCCATGCAGAAGCTCTTTAGTGAGAACCCCTTTTCAGAAGACTTGCGTCAGTCTTCTCTCATGTCTCATGCAGCAAAAGTGTACCCCCTGCTGATCCCCTGAACCAGTAATTGAGAGAGGAACTGAAATTACTATGGTTGATTCAAACTAATCAACACTTACTCCTGGGGCTAAGAGTAGCCATTTCCCTATGTGCATAGCTTGCCAGTGAATCAAGAACAAAACTGGGGCTCTGCCAAAAGAAAGAAAGGTGAGAGGGAGGGAGCATGGGGAGGATAAATTTGGATTAAGCAGCCAATTGTATCTGATGCACTTACTTTTCTTCAACTTGGTTTCTCCAACTATAGCCTAGAGGTGGTGACACCTACCTCATCTATCTGTGGAGATACTTCAAGAATCAAGATTTGGAGCCCTGGCTGGTGTAGCTCAGTGGATTGAGTGCAGGCTGGGAACCAAAGGGTCCCGGTTCGATTCCCAGTCAGGGCACATGCCTGGGTTGCAGGCCAGGTCCCCAGTGAGGGCCATGTGAGAGGCAACCACACATTGATGTTTCTCTCCCTCTCTGTCCCCTCTCTTCCCCTCTCTCTAAAAATAAAAATAAAATTTAAAAAAAATAAAAAAAAAGAAAGAAGATTTTGAAGGGCACACTTATGAAAATACTTTAATTAGACAACAGTGAGGCAAATGCTATAGCCTGGATGGACCTTTTTTGAAAAGACATTACGTTAAGTGAAATGAGTCAGCCACGGAAGGACGAATATTGTGTTCCTCCTGCGTAAGGTTCCTGGAGTAGTCAGACTCACACAGAAAGTGGAATGGTGGTTGCAGGGGGCTGGGAGGAAGAGGAAATGGGTAGTTGTTGTTTAATAGGGACGGAGTTTCAGTTGGAGAAAATGAAAAAGTTTTGGAGACAGACGGTGGTGATGGTCACACAACAGTGTGAATGTACTTAATGCTTACAGAATTATACACTTAAAACTGGTTAAAATGATTTCATGTTGTATACATTTCATCACCATAAAAAGACTAAATAAAACGGTGAAGCTATTTCAGATATAGTGAAAAGGAATTGTGCTAAACTGGAAAACTGTACAATATAAATTCATGGTTCCAGCAACTGCAATGTTGAGCTTTCATCCATGTTAACTTATGGATGATGGTAACTCCTTCCAGCCTCAGCTGTCACTTCTTTCCCAGTCACGTACGATTTCCCGCTCTCTCCTTAAACCCAAGATTGTTTTGACCACAGTGCAGAGCAAGACATTCCACCCCCCAAAATGCCCTGCAAAGGAACCCTCTGCGCAGAATAGAATCAACTGCCACCCCCAGTGACGTTCCTCTCGAAGGTCACCCGCAATTGTCCTAGTTTCCTAGTCCTCTTTCAGTACAGCTGGCTCTCCCACTTCCATGCCATGAGCCTTGGGGACAAGGAGGCAGACAGGAGACTAGGAGCCAGAGAGAAGCACAAGCACCAGCGGGTGTTGGCAGCTTTTGCAAAATCTATTTACTGACAACACATATGTACTAATATTTACCGATCCCTCAGATGTTTGCAAATGAGGCAAAGCTGTAAGGAGCTGTGCAGAAAAATGGCAACTGTGTATCCAACACCAGCACTCCTGCATGGTGGGCCAGGTCATTCCACCGGAAGCTACCAAAGCCCCAACCCCGGCCCCATGTTTGGTGCCAACGCTGAGTTCTTTCATATAAAGTTGAAGGCAGGGTCTCTATTCATATTTAATCTCCTCACTCCAGTCTATTCCAAACAATATCATGGGTTATGAAGATCTTTAACATGGAACACCCACCACTCCCCTGGATTTACATCCCAGGGTTAGTCACACTGTCTCAAAGTTTCTCCTTACATTTGACCTTCTGTGATTAAAGTAGAGTCTAGGCAGATGGTGTCCAACCAGAATGTGGTGGCCTCCCATGCACAAGCACTGAATGTTAGCAACCAGGTACTCACTTTCGGTTTTGATACAAGGCCAGAGCCCCAGGGCTCCCTCCAGAAATGATTTTCTTTTGTTCAGTCATCCTGGTCAATCACCTTGCAAAACACCCTGCTGTTTACAGAAAAAGGAATCCATTTTTGTTCAGCCGGCATTGACTGAGTACCCACCACAGGCCAGGCCCTGGGGCAGGCCTGGTGATATAAGATAAATCAGCCCCTGCTCTTTAGGAACTCGCAGGTGTGGGGGGAGAGGCGTGAAAACAATTACTCTGCAGTGAGATAAGTTTTGTACCAGCTGTTTTGGGAGCACTGATGAGGATGATTAACTTTCCGGGGAAGACTTCACCAAACTGTCATTTGAGTGGGGTTTTGAAGGATAAGCAAGAGCTCATGAGAAGGATAAGGCAGAGGAAACAATTCCAGGCAGAGGGAACAGCATGTGCAAAGGCAGAGAGGGAAGGAAGTTAATGGTGTGTTTTGCAAACACTGGCAATGCGGCAGAGGTCCAGAAATGGGGCTGGAGGGGTAAGACAGTGAGCAGATTAATCCCGATCATCACCGCTCCATGGCCCTGGGGGAGAGGGGCAAAACACACTGAAGCTCCAGCTCTCTGGCTGGTGAGTGACTACACCTTTCTACATAAAGTCTTTGTTCTGTGGGTGTGCCAGGTCTTTTGCAAGATTATAGTCTGCTAATGGGAACTGTCTTCTCAAGCAATCAAGGTTTTTTATATCAGAAAAGGCCCTTGGACAGGTCACCCGGAACCTTTGGGCCATTGTGTGATCTGAAATGTGGTGTTTGCTGATTAGAACTCTGAGGAGCCTGATATTTGTCAGAGGAGGGACTGGGGCTCAGAGAGGCGAAGGGTGCACCCAGTCTCATCACAGCAGGATAAGCCAGGCCTGCTCCCAGCCCTCCTTTCTACCCTCACTGAGCCCCCTCTCCTTCCTTTCATACCCGTAAGGTGCCCAGGCTGCTGCTCTTCATTCAGTAAACATATGATCATTCTTGTTATTTCATCCTCTCTAGGAAAAAAAAAATTAGTATATGGCTTGGCCAAGCTTTCTGGAAACTTCCAGAACCAATTCTCTCCAGAGAAAGGGCTTATTAAACAGGAGCAAACTGAACCGAAACTTTTCAAGGAACTCTAGGAAATGCTGCTCTAACATAGGAGGCTTACAAATGAGTTTTTGAAATAATCTCTCAGCCTGCCTGTAGGCAACTTAAACTAAGACAGGGATATATTTTTCAATTTTTTCATAACATATTTACTCTCCTACAATCCAATTTCTTTTTAGTTCTGGTCTTTTACCTTTATGGTACTAGACTTAATTTGCAAAACTGCTTCCCTGTCTCACCCCAACCTGGCTGGCTGCCCTTTGCCAAAGAAGTGAGTTTGTGGCCCTGGCTGGTGTGGCTCAGTGGCTTGAGTGCTGACATATGAACCAAAGGATTGCCATTTCGATTCCCAGTCAGGGCACATGCCTGGGGTGCGGGCCAGGTCCCCATTTGGGGGTGTGCGAGAGGCAACCACACATTGATGTTTCTCTCCCTCTCTTTCTTCTTCCCTTCCCCTTTCTCTAAATACATGGAATCTTAAAAAAAAGAAGAAGAAGTGAGTTTGTGATTGACAACAGGAAAACCCCAGGGACCCAGGCAAGGTCTGAGAAGAGAGCCTGCTTGTCCTCTTTTGGGGCTACTTGGCCACCTGGCCAGGTGCTTGAGGGCCTGCTGCCCTCTTGTGGCTGCAACCTGTGGTGCAGTAGTTCTTAGCAAATTTTTCAAAGCCCTTTTGTTCTCAGGTTCGCTGGCTGACTAAATGTGCTCCGGTCATAGGCAATTCAGGCCCAGAGCCTCATTCTCAATGCTGTGACCTATAACCTCACAGAAGTGGAAATGGTCAACACAGTGTCGTGTGTAAGGCTCATATGTGTCATGTCTGGCACACAGAAGACACTGACAATGCTAATTATTGTTAGGAAATATTTTTGAGCATCTAATTTGCTAAAGGTATAGGTTAGGTTCTCCCACACTCCTCCCCCAAGACCCAAGTCATTTTAGAGCTGAAAGAGACCTTAGTTCAACCCCATATTTTGGCTTTTCTTTTTTTTTTTTCTAAGAGAAGGAACACAAGGATCAAAGAGATTAAGTCTTGCAGCTGAGGACATACCCTAGTTAGAGAAGTAGCCTGGAATGGAGCCCCCTCATCCTCCTGAGAAAACAGGGAAGGGCCCTGGCTGGTGTAGCTCAGTGGACTGAGCGCAGACTGGGAACCAAAGGGTCGCCGGTTCGATTCCCAGTCAGGGCACATGCCTGGGTTGCGGGCCAGGTCCCCAGTGGGGGCCACGTGAGAGGCAACCACACATTGATGTTTCTCTCCCTCTCTGTCTCCCTCCCTTCCCCTCTCTCTAAAAATATATAAAATCTTTAAAAGGGAGAGGATTTGAAATTTAGAAAGACACAGAGTTCTGAAGTGCAGCAGACTGGGTAAGGCAGGTGAGCCGAGAGTTTCTGGCTGAATGGTGGGCTTCTCTCCATCAGTCAGCGACCCCTCCATCTTCTGCTTCCCGAGGACAGCTGCTTTGTAAGTCCACACAGGCCTTGATAAGGACCATCTCTCCACCTTTTTGAACACTTTCTTATGCCAACAACATACCTCTGCAGTGCAGGTCTAGATTCGTGTCCGAACTTCAAACCTGAGTAACTCGTCCTCTCATGCCCACTTTTGGCCCTCAGTTTTTTCATCTGTACAGTGAGGGAGTTGGATTGGATGCTCTCTAAGGTTTCTCGTAGCAGTGATAGTCTGTGCTTGTTTTCTCTTGGCCTACAAATATTTGTTGGCACTATAAGACTGGGCACAACTTGAGGGTGGAGTCTGTAGCTTTCCCTCTTCACATCCCCAAAGTCTAACCCTATACCTTTAACAAATTAGATGCTCAAAAATATTTCCTAACAATAACTAGCATTTCAGTGTCTGCTGTGTGCCAGACATGCTGTGTCTGACCCTCACACACAGCTCAGTGTTGACCATTGCCACCCCTGTTAGGTTATAGGTCACAGCACTGAGAATGAGGCTCTGGGACTGGGTTGCCCATGACCAGGCCCTATTTCTTCTGTACTTCCTACCTGTGCACCCTTATGCACTCCAGGTATTAATTTCCCCATCTGTGAGTGGGAATTAAATGGCAGTGTAAATACACAGTAAGTGTTCTTATTAGGTAGACATTATTACCTTCGTTTAATGGAAGTGGACATTAAAGAGGAGAGAGATTAAATAACTTTTCCAAACCAGCAAGGGTGGTAAATGACAGATTTAAGATTCTAAGCAAGATCCAAAGCCCATGCTGACTCTGTAAGCTCAGTGCTACACCACCTCCCTGTTGTTGACTGGCTAACTAAATACAAGAACGAATGAATAACTGAACGAAATTCTTCATCGCTGATGGCAATGCTAATAGTTAGCATTTGACTCTTACATGGGGAGGATGTTAGTACTGAGGATCTGCCTCTTCCTCACTTTCTGGAACAAACTGAGTAAAAGAAACAGAGGTAAGTGCCCTCTTCTGCAAAGAAGAATACAGGTTTCTTCTAGAACAATGAGGACTTACTGAGCATGCTGTTTGTGGCAGTACTCACGCCAGGCACCCTGACCTTTAAATGCTTGCAATCTAGTTAGGGAGAAAAATATACAGTGCCTAGATTATGTTATAATTACTACATCCTAAAACAGGGTGAAACAGATTATTTGTGTTAATTGAATTCAGAAAGGAAACACATACCACAGGCTTGAGAATTCTGGGAAGGCTTCCTGGAAGAGGAATTCAAGCTAAGTCTTGAAGTGTGAATAAATTTCTTTGATGTTATCTTTGATTCTTTTCTCCCCATCTCCTACATCCAATTGGTCAGTCACAAAGGCCTATCAGTTCTTTCCAAATGACTCTCACACCAGCCCCTTACTTTCCAGTCCAGTGGCCATTACCCCAGCTCAGTCCCTCATTACTTCTTACCTAGAGGCATCCTAACAGCCTATTAACTTGTCTCTTTGCTCACAGCCTTTATTTTTTTTCAATCCACACTATCCTCCTCTTTCGATTAGCCTTCTTAGTTTATCATGTCACTCCTATGATTCGTTAGTTCCTCCTTTCAATTAATATTTTTGAGCATTTACCGTGTGCCAGGCACCATTCTTCTATGTACTAAGGATTCAGTGTTGAACAAAACAGGCAAGGAAGACCCCTGCCCCCTGGAACTTACATCCTAGTTTCAAAATACTCTTTCGGAGACCTGCTGCTTTCAAGACTAGAGTCCAGACTGCCCTGGCGAGGCCCACCTTGTTCATCTCCCCTCCCCGTAACTTCCCACCTCGGTCCAGCAGGATTCTTCAGCTGGGCTCGCTGCCCTCCACACGTACCATCGTTTTCTCCATCTTTAGGCCAACCTGCCCAAACCCTTCAGGGCCTAATTGGAGCTCCAGGTCCTCCCCACCTTCCCCTGACCTCCTCTGACAGCACTGTTTGCCCCTTCCCTGGGAGCATTCCACGTGTTACATTGTCACTCACCTGTTCCGCCCGGTGGTCTTTCCTCCCACCCACCTGACAAGACTGCCACCTGCTGGAGAGCTGCAACACTGTTCTATGCTTTTCTTTAAATTTTTTTAAAAATATTATGTTTAATAATTTTAGAGAGAGAGGAATGGAGAGAGAGAAACATCGATGTGAGAAAGAAACATCAATTGGTCGCCTCCCATAAGCACTCCGACCGGGATTGAACCCGAAACCTAGGTATGTGCCCTGGCCAGGAATCGAACCGCCACCTTTTGGTGTACAGGATGATGCTCCAATCAGCTGAGACACACCGGCAAGTGCCGTTCTATATTTTTCCGTCCTGACCTCTGCTAGCACCTGGCACAACACTGTGCAAATAATAGGTGTTTTTCCCGCCCTCCTCCCCCTCTTCTTTGTTTCTTCCTAACAATAACGACTAACATCTGTGAAGCCCTTTATGACGTGTTTTCATGAACACTATCTTCTATATGCAGCACAATACCCTTATATCAATTATCAATGAATATTTAATGGATGAGTAGGTCAAAAAAGAAAGGCATTTCGGGTGAAGGACGGAACGCCAGCAAATGCACAAATACAGAAGTGATCCCAGCAGGAAAGAGGAGAGTGAACGCTGGAAAGAATTTGGAAAATGAAGAATAAAGGTAACAAAAAGCAAACAGAAAAACAAATCCTGCCTCACTAATGTGGTTAGCAGTTAGGTGCCTGTCTGTCTGTCTGTCTGTCTTTCTTTCTTTCTAAAATACAATGTTTTTGATTTATATAAATACAGTCATTGGCTTCTTATTCCACCAGTTTGTATTATATTTAAAAATTATATGTATTTTATTAAAGTATAGTTGACATACAATATTTTACTAGTTTCAGATGTACAACATAGCGATTCCACATTTATAAACTCTATGATGTGATCCGATGATAAGTTTAGTGACCATGTGTCACCATACAAAGTTATTATGTTATTGACTATATTCCCTGTGCTGTGCATTACATCCCTGTGGCTTATTTTATAACTGAGAGTTTGTACCTCTTAATCCCCTTCACCTTTTTTAAAAAGATTTTCTTTATTTATTTTTAGAGAGAGTGGGAAGGAGGGAGAAAGAGAGGAAGAGAAACATCAATGTGTGGTTGCCTCTCCCGCGTCCCTACTGGGGACCTGGCCCACAACCCAGGCATGTGCCCTGACTGAGAATCAAACCAACGACCCTTTGGTTCACAAGCCTGCACTCAATCCACTGAGCTACACCAGCCAGAGCCCCCTCACCTTTTCACCCATCCCCTCATCCCTTCCCCAGTGGCAAACATCAATGTGTTTTCTGTATCTAAGAGTCTGTTTTTGTTGTTTGTTTGGTTTTTTTAGATTCCACATATAAGTAAAATCATATGGTATTTGTCTCTGATTTATTTCACTTAGGATAATATCCGCTAGGTCCATCTATGTTGTTGCAAATGGCAAGACTTCACTTTTTTATGGCTGAGTAACATTCCATTGTGTGTAAGTACATCTTCTTTATCCAATCATCCGTTGATGGTCACCTAGATTGCTTCCATATCTTGGCTATTGCAAATAATGCTGCAGTGATCATAGGGTTACATATATTTTTTTTAAATTAGTGTTTTCATTTTCCCTGGATAAATACCCAGAAATGGAATTGCTGGGTCATATGGCTTGCAACCTACTTTATCCTACCTAACGTGAAGGCTGCGAAGGCACTTGTCTCATTCACTGTCATAACACGACCCGAATCCTCAGTTCAAGGCACAGTGGCCTGCACAGAGTAAGCACTTAATAAATATGTGCAGAAAAGAGCATATGAACTCTTGAGAGTGATCTAGAAAGAATTTAGTATTTTTATCAATTTGAGCTTTCCAATAAAAATGTTCCCTCTTCCTCGTATTTGCCACTGATTGCTTGTTCTTTTAGCTTTTAGTTTTTTTTAGTTTTGTTTTTTTTTTTAAGATTTTATTTTTATTTATTTTTAGAGAGAAGGGAAGGGAGGGAGAAAGAGAGGGAGAGAAACAGCAATGTATGGTTGCCTCTCACATGGCCCTCACGGGGACCTGGCCCGCAACCCAGGCATGTGCCCTGACTGGGAATCGAACCGGGACGGCTTGGTTCCCAGCCGGCGCTCAATCCACTGAGCTACACCAGCCAGGGCAGCTTTTAGTTTTTTAATCCAGAAGTTTTACATTTTTATTAACTAAAATATTTTCCTTCATGACCTTCATTTTTTATTTTTAATTCTTCTAAAATGTATTTATTTAGTTTTAGAGAGAGGGGGAGGGAGGCAGGAAGACAGGGAGAGAAACACTGATGTGAGAGAGACACATCAATTGGCTGCCTCTTGCAAGTGCCTGGACAGGGGACTGAACCCTCAACCCAGGCATGTGCCCTGACCAGAAATTGAACTGGCGATCTTTTGTTTTGCCGGATGACGTCCAACCAACCGAGCCACACTGGTGAGGGAACTTTTTTTTTTTTTTAGATATAATTGACATGTACCTTCATGACCTTCAATGCTAAAATTCTGAATGGATCTTCTCTCAGAGTTGATATTCAGTTGTACTTCCTAGTTTCTCTCCTGTTAAGCTGTAATGTGCACTTTCCCAGAACTTACTTTAGGTGTACAGTTGAGGTTGGAGGTCTTTGGTTTTTGTGTTTAACATTTTAAGCAGCTGCTCAAGGACGTTTTACCCCATTGGTTGCAATGCGCCCTTTGTCCTTTAAAAACACTTACATGAGCCCCAGCTGGTGTGGCTCAGTGGACTGAGTGCAGGCTTGTGAACCGAAGGGTCGCCAGTTCGATTCCCAGTCAGGGCACATGCCTGGGTTGCAGGCCAGGTCTCCAGTGGGGACCACATGAGAGGCAGCCACACATTGAAGTTTCTCTCCCTCTCTTTCTCCCCCGCTTCCCCTCTGTCTAAAAATGAATAAGTAAATCTTTTGGGGGAGGGAGGCAGGGAAGGGAGGTGGGATTGGAGGGGGAGGAAAGGGGAGAGTATGCAGACTCAACTGTAATTGAACAACAATAAAGTAAAAAGAAAAAAATACATGAAATTCAGTCTGCTTTGCCTCGCCAGCGTGTTACACACTGAGGTATAAGTTTTAAAATGTTTTACTTCTGTCCAGGATAATACTCCTCCCAATTAAGCTGCCTTCAAAAAAATTTTCCCATCTCTCCTATTTATTTTTCCAGATGCATTTAAAAATAATTATATCCAATTTTAAGAGGACTCTATTGGGATTTTTACTGTAATTACACAAGGCCTAAAAATAAATTAAGGAGGAATTTTTAATTTACAATTTTAACTTTGCCATCCAGGGAAGTTTTTCTTCATATTTCTCAACAAAATAGGGTCACTTTCTTCACGTAGATCATTTACCCTCAAATAAAGCTTATTTCTAGGTATCTTATATTTTAGGTTGTTTTCTAATTGGGATTTTGTGGGTGGCATTCTTTTGCTTTTGAGCTGTCTCCCTGCAAGCAGCTGTCACCCACAGCTCTGAGTGACTCTCTGAGCCAGACAAGTAAAAGCTGCTGCTCCTTCCTCTGGGCAAATGTTCATCTCTTTGGAGACTGCTGTCGTGTTTCCCATCAGCCTCCTGTGTCCTGGCTGAACACCCGCTGATAGGATGGAAACTGTAGCAGGGAAAGATTCAAATGACAGTGGTGAGGAGGGCAGACTTGGGGCAGGTTAGACGAGGGGGACGGACCAGTGAGAACTGGCTTCTGTGGAAATCCAGGTGTAAAGACTGGCTAATGTCTGTGAACACAGAAAGGGGCAAGTCTGAGAGAGATTTCAAGAGGAAACATTGGGACATATTGACAAACGGGATATAAGGGATAAAGGAATGGAAAGAAGAGTCAAAGGTGACTTTAAAATTTCTAGCCTGAATCACTGAAGAGAGTGATTTCTGTCCACTAAGAGGAAGTGAGAGAGATCGGATAGGGGAGATAGTTCAGGAGTCAGTCCATTTAGGTTCTCCTGACCCTGAGATGACCATATATCCTAGGAGGGAGGTCTGTGCTATAGATCAGTTTTGAGATAATAAAAAAAAAAATATATATATATATATATATATGAGGGGGCACTGAAAAAATAACCAGAATCATCTTCTGGAGGGCAGGCCCCTTGTAGTACAGGGCTCTCCTGCTACGTGAGTGTTCTAGGAACCCATCTGTATCGCTGTACCAGCTGGTGGTGTTCTGAGAGGCTGTGGTGGGTTTCAATAAATTTTTCTGAAGACTTTTTCAACGTTTGCCCATTTCATGGTGGGCGATTTACCAGCGCACCTGCCCACACTGTGCAAATGTTTAGCAGTTTTGACCAAAAACGGCATGACCCCAATGCCCCACCTTCCCTGTTCACCTGCTCTCACCCTGAGCGACTTTTTTCGTTTGTTTCCCCTCATGAAAAAAGTCCTCAAAGGGAGGCATTTTGCCGATGTGGAAGGGGTGAAACAAAAAATGGCAGAAGCACTAGAAGGCATCAAAATCATCAAGTTCAAAAACTGCCTCGAACAGTGGCAAAATGTCTCAATATGTGTATTGCATCAAATGGAGAGGACTTTGAAGGTGACTGAAATTTAAACCTGAAAGAATAAACACGTTTTTATACATAAATTCCAGGGTTTGGTTTTGTTTTTTATTCCCCCTCGTATATTTTGGTCTCTGCCCCTAGTTCCTAGCATGGAGCTCCTGAAGCGCTTGCGGTTCCCTCAGTGACGAGAACACTTGGAGCATCGTTTGTTCTCATGAGCAGGCTCTGGGCAGGGTCCTGGGTGGGCGCTGGTCACCCAAGACCAAGCCACCAGCAGAACCTTGGAATGTTTAGCCCTACCACCCCCATCCTCCACAGAGGGGAGAGGTGCTAGAAATCAAGCTTCTAATTGATGATACCTACACGAGGAAACCTCTCTGAAATCCCAAGAGTACCAGGTTCAGGCAGCTTCCGAGAAGACGTCTGCCTGGGGGAGGTGACACATCCCACCTCCAGGGGGACAGAAACTCCTGCATTCAGGATACTCCCAGACCTCACTTATTTATCTCTTCATCTGGATGTTCACCTGTATCATTTAACATATCCTTAATGAACTGGTAACTGTGTTTCCCTGAGTTCTGTGAGCAAATTAATCAGACTGGGGGCGGGGGGTAGGGGGGTGGGAAGGGAGGGTCACAGGAACCTCTGATTTAGAGCTAAGCCGGTGGGAAGTTGTTGGTAACCTGATCTACTTGCAACTGGCACCTGAAGGGGGCAGGGCTGGGGGGGGTGAGGGGGCGGCGCAGGAGGGCAGTCTTGTGGGACGGAGCCCTCAACCTGTGGGATTGACAGGATCTCCAGGTAGACAGTGTCTGAACTGAGGTCAATTATAGGACACCCAGCTGGTGTCATAGAGAATGGTGTGGTGTGGGGGGGATCCCTCAAACATTTGGTGACCAGATGTGTCAGAAGTGTTCTGCATGAGGTATAAGTACAGGAGACACACAGGTAGGAAACCGAGGTTTTTCTAAACACCAGTGTTTTTCAAATCCCCGCCGCCCCCACAATAATATATTTTACACAGCTGGCCAGTTAACACACAAGCACACACAGATAGATATAAAACAGAAGGGGCCCCAAACTCCTGCAGACATAGGAAAGGGAGTGGAGAAAAGGCCTAGGTGTCTAATTGGCACTGAACTGATAAAGTCACGAGGATGAACGACTTTCATCCCCACCCCCAACTGTCGGAGATCCTGTGGTCTGCGACTTGGTGACCAACACCCTGTCAGGAAATTTATTACCCTGCCACCATCTACCCGCAGTCCCATGTGCCACAGGGATCAAGGGGAAGATTCCAGCAGAAAGGCCACACACGTTTTAGAGATCAAAGCAGGTCTCCCTGCCAACCCCCCAGAGCACAGAGCACGAAATCGCTCCCCTTTAAAAACATCTCCTTTATCCTCAGCCTGGATAAGAATTTTCCCTGGAGAACGGTGGCGGTGTGGGTGGGGGTGGGGTTGGAGGGTGTACAGGATATTTAGGTCTCCAACTTTGAACTGGGACAGGGAAGATAGGAAACAATTTCTCCATGCAAAACTAGAGTCCTAAATTCCAGTGTGGAAGAGAGGCCAAGGGCCCTAGGCTAACGTCTGCAGTTGGGTCGGAGCCCGAACAAGCTCAGGCCCAGGCTCCACGTCGCTTGGCTCTGAGGGAAGGCGCTCAGGGGATTATCAGAGGCCCCACAAAAAACAGCCGCACAATGGAAGAGCTGGTTAAAGAGGGAAGGGCGCTTTTCTTTACGCAGGGACATTACCTCCTCGGTCAAATGATCACATCAGAGCATGTTTCCAGAGTAAACCTTGGAACAGTTCATGGCGAAATGTTCTTTTAAATAGAGATGAACATGAGCAAGTCAACTTTGAGTTTAGAAACTTAGTTTTTAAAATGTCCCAATGCAATGTATGGTTGAAATACCATGTCCCCAGCAGGATTTTTCTGTCAGGGGAGGGGACAAAAGAGGCAGGAGGACAGGGGTAGTCGTTTGGGAGGCAAGGAGTGTTCCCGCGGGCTGTTCTTCCTCGGGCTGATGTCCCTGGCTCACAGGAGGCTTCTGAAGGGCACGTCTGGGCAGCTCTGACACCCAGCGCAGACACTGGCCTTGATGGCCAAGGTCCCAGGGAGTCACACTCCATCTCCCCTCCCCAAAACATGCAAGAGGCACAGAAAAGTTGGCTTACAAGTGACATAACACAGGCAATAAATAGGCCACTGGAGTCAGGAGCAGCTTACTTGCCACACCTTCTCTTGGGCCCTGTGCCTGCTCCCATTCTGCTCCGGCCCCCATCGTCCTCCTCTGATTGAAAAGGTCCTTTCTCTCGAGTGCGGTCTCCTCCCAGAGGCCCCCCTGGGCCTCTGTGGCAAGCCCCTGCTCCTTTTGGGGGTGAAACAACTAAACTCTGGGAAATACACACCAGAGACACTTTTTGGTCCAAGGAAGCTCTTAGCGCCCTGGTTCTAGTCTCCAGAACACTTATAATTATCTCCAACTGGAATCTCTGCTTATCCTATCAATGAGGCCCAGGTTGAGAGCCTCCCTTTCCTGCAGGGCAGCACACTCACTCCTGTCTTCCTCCAGCCTGGCAAGTCTTCTTGGCACCTTAGGCAACCTCACCCTGTTTCCACCCTCTTCACGTTCTGAAAACAAGCACACTAGATACACCCATGCCCAGCAAGACTGCCAGAGAAAGAGAAGCCGGGACTGTCAGAAGACAAACCCAGGTCTGGATCAGGTTTCTAAAGCATTCTGAAACCTGGGTGTGAATTACCTGGGGAGCATGTAATGAAGGAGAAGTTAAGAGAAAATTTTACATTGTTTCAATTGAAAGAGAAAGGGGGCTAGGAAGGAAATGGCCAGTGATGAAGAGTGTTACATTTCTAGTTTCTTTGGTCCAGAGAGGATTCATGTAAATTCAGCTGTGTCCCCGTTAGGCCCTGCAGTAAACATACTTGGCAGAAAGAAAAAGTTCATTAGACTACTTGAATGATGTCCAGAGATAGCCCAAAACTAAACCCTTAGATAGCTGTAGTCAGCATTTCCAGAGAGCTTTTCATTTCTGCAGAGGAAGTGAGTTGCTCAGCTACCTCCAGTGCTGATTAATAAATCTCTCATCACAGGATCTCTGCCTCTGACCAGCTCTTTTCCCATTGAGGACACACACTGGCCAAACTCAGGGATCCCACAAGGCCACCACACCAGATGGGGTCAAAGCTAAAGTTAGGGGCTACCTCCTTCAACGAGGACTCAGGCCATGATGCTGAGTTGCTTAACGGGGACATTCTAACTCCTCTGAGTGCCACGGAGTCCTCACCCCGCAGTGCTGGGACAGCTGGACCCGACCTCCCAGCAGCGGACAAGGCGCCCACCCTCAAGAGGCACTAAAGTTATGTTCTTTCATTCTTCCTGAAAGGTGAAAAGAAACCAGGCCAGGAGCTCAAAGAGAAACATTAACAAATTTATTAAATTTACTATACAAAGAATATAGTACAGGAAAAAACATCAGAACTGGAAAGGCCCATGGAGATCAGCTGGTCTGAACCCTGGTTCAGAAACTGCATGGAGAAAGCAGAACACCCTTACAGACAAAGCCAGAACGTGATGCAGAAACTCCCAGACTTAAGGCTTCTGGTCTTAAGCACAATAGAACCTAGACTTCCGGGTCCTATAGCACCACATTCTGACGCTTTTCTCCCTCTTGGGGCTACAGGAAGAGCCCGCAAGAACACACTACGGGTAGCAGGGTCAGCTGGAGCCAGGACAGCAGACCCACAAGGAAGCAGAGGGCTTAGAAGAATTCAATTCTCCCCAAGAATCCTAATCACCCTCTTCCCCCAAACATACACTTAGACCCAATGTTCCAGGGCATATATACCGTATTTTTCAGACTATAAGACGCACCCCCCTCCAAATGTGGGAGGAAAATGGGGGTGCGTCTTATAGTCTGAACGTAGCTTACCTGGCTGTTTACATTTACATCGGTGAAAAAAAAAATTTTTTTAAAGATTTTATTTATTTATTTTTAGAGAGAAGAGAAGGGAGGGAGAAAGAGCAATGTATGGTTGCCTCTCACATGGCCCTCACTGGGACCTGGCCTGCAACCCAAGCATGTGCCCCGACTAGGAATTGAACCAGGACCTTTTGGTTCCCAGCCCGCGCTCAATCCACTGAGCTACACCAGCCGGGCATATCGGTGAAATATTATGGTATTAAATATTTTACCACATTGTTTGCTTCAATTTCTTTTTCTATTTTCCTCCACTAAAACCTAGGTGAGGCTAATGGTCTGGTGCGTCTTACAGTCCAGAAAATACGGTACTTGCCTTCCTGAGGTACTGATCAGGTGTAGAGGAGGAAGGGAAAGGAGAGGAAAGAGAAAGATTTACAACAGTGCTGTTCTGAAATGAAGTCCTGTGGGAACGCTCTTCTCCCAGTGTCAAAGTCCAAACCCTGAAAGAGGGTGTAGAACTCTGGTACTGAGTCAGTTGTGAGATATAAGCAAAAATGCCAATAACTTAGCAAAATAAATACAATGAGAGTTTCATGAGACTGATGTAACCCAGTGAAAATAGTTTTTAGGCTTTGAGTCTGTCTAGATGACTAAGGTGCACCTGGTACTGCGTCCTAGGGGATCCCTAAGAGGTGCCGGGAGTTGTCACAGCAGAGAAGTCACACTAACCGTCTGTGGCCCTGCGCGATCTTCGGCTCACAGCTACTCCCAGAGCGCACGTCCTCCTCCCCCCAAACCGGGACTGGCCAGTCGGGGCTGAGGAAAGCTGTTGTCTCTCTTTCTGAAAAAGACCCAGGTCAGCATAACAGAGGATGGAGCCAGTAGAAAAACAGTTTGTGGCTAAGAACCGAGCCGTGTGTTTGGAAGGAACTTTGTTCCTCCAGGACACTCTCCAATCCCTGTGGACATCTGTGTCTCCATCTTCTAGGGCTGAGGCCAATCTTGTCATCTCTTCACTTCTGACTGGATGAGGGCCTGGGGCAGCTAAACTCCTGGCTACGACAGAAGGGAGGCTCTGCTAAGATAAGAACGGTAACTACAGGGAAAAGGGCGGGGCCCTGGCTCCTGCCAGCCCGATACTGTCCGCCGAGGGCTGCAGTGTCCAGAGGAGGTGCTCATCCTCCATCCACCCAGCAGGCCGAGGATGGGAGTTTGGAACCAGGGCACACAAACCCCATGCCCTGAGGGCAGCCAGGGACTGGTCAGGAGGTCAAAGTCAGTGCTAACAGCCTACAGGGGTGATGAGCTTCTGCAGCAACAGCAGCCTCCGCCTCCTCAGCTCATGTTTCCACCACCCGGATGAGAGGCATGGGCTTGGGGCTGGGGGGCTTGGATATCCGGACGCTGAAAAGAAAATTGGAAACGTGAGTCCTGTGTTGTTGCCCACCCTTCACGGGCCACTCCTCCGTGCCCATCCCTGGAATTGTACACTTCAGGGCTGGCTGAGCTCCCGGGCTCCTACTGCTCTGAAACAGTCACGGTCAGGGACATCAACGGGAAGGCTTGGGGGTGGGACTAGTTTGGTGGCAGGGGTGATGAAAAGAGGGGGCAGTTAAACAACCGTGAAGTGGGTGTGGCTGCGATTCTTATTTTTTTCAGTCTTAGACCTTTTTGTGAATTTCTTGAGGCAAAAAAGGGCCTCTTCCTGGAAGTATGCACATGCTACACATACATGATTTTTGGATACAATTTCAGAGGGTTCGCACACCTCCGTTAGCTGTTGGTGGGCCTCCTGGGGGGTGGTAGCATGCTCCGGCCTAACCTGGTGAGAGTGGTTTGGGTAGAGAGTGGGGCAGGTCAGAGGCTGAGAGATAAACTTGGATTTAAAAGAGCCATGGCCTTAGCATTAGCACTGAAGGTTTGCCACAGCTCTTTCCTGCGCTTGCTCCTTCGGCCCCACTCCACACACGCCCACTTACCTGCCCAGGTTCTCGGTCTTGGCCCAGGTCTGGGTGCTGAAGTTGGCATGACTGACTTGTTTTTCTATCAGGTGTTCCAGCCGGTCGTGCATCTCTAAATTCTGCACCACGAGTTCCGAGGTTACAATTGGCCTTCTGGCTTGCCGTCTGTCACATTTAACTGCTCATCTGGTCTCTCCACCTCTGTGCCTGCGCTGCTGTCACCCCGCCCCCACCACGTGTGCCACTGCCAGGACGCCCTCGCCCCTCATCCTCCCCGGTCCAGATCGCTCTCTTCCCACAGGTGCTGCTGCAGCCCCCTTCCCCGAGAAGTGTTCTCTCAACAGCTCTGTGCAACACCGCTCATTTCCTGTACAGCCAATTTCCTGGAGCCAGATGAGTTATTTATATGCCCGTGTTAATATGCTATTCCATAAAGTATTCTTGGGTCATTTTTTAAAAACGTATTTTATCTCTAACTGTAGACTAACAACTCCCTGAAGATCAATAGCCCCGCCTCCCACTTCTTTTTACTTCCCGGGCCACAAAGAAATTTCACATGTGGCTGCAAAGCAGTCTTTGGGTAGTCAAAGGGCAGGAAGGACTCTGAGGCAAGGCAGAAATGAGCCGAGGAATAACTCATTAGCTAATCAAACCCATTGCCTTGGCCATGGAGAGACTCCACACGTATGGAATGCCTCCTCCTTCAAAGTCCAGCTCTGTGGTCAGCTCCTCTGCTAAGCCCACAGGCAGAATTAAGGACTCGCCTCCATACTTCCAGGGCACGGGGCTTGTACCACGATGACACAGCTCTTCAGAGTGGGGACAGGTCTTAACCATTGTTCGCAACCCCCTGAAGGTTCTCAGATGATGTTCACTCAGCTGAACTGAAGATCAACCAGCCATCCCAGATGCTCGCTTCCGAGCAGCAGGTGGACAAGTTGAGGCCCCTGCCCCCCAGAACCTCTCCCTGCCTCACGTCCCGTCTTCTCTTTGGGAGCCTGCTCCCTCCCCGGGCTGCCCAGCGCACGCACCTCTGCTTCCAGGTAGGCGATTTTCTCCTTGAGCTCCTGGATGGTGCTGTCCTTTGACTGGATCTCAGCCTTCGAATTCTGGAGCTGCAAAGACATGGGAGACACCGGAGGTCATTTTGAAGTGATTCATTCATGCTCATCGAACTCCACCCTGCTGCCAGGGGAGCCAGCGGGGACGAAAGGCCAAGTTTGCACCACTCACATGCCTTGCTTAGCTTTTCTGTAAAAGCCTCATTTCAGTCAATATTA
>PVJI01023988.1:0-22652 GCA_004026765.1 Micronycteris hirsuta
AAATGTTAAAAAGTTTCGTATGAGGACTCAGGAGAGAAGGCACCTAGGCCAGATCAGCTACCGGGAAATTTAGATCAGCCACAGCCAAGATGCTTCTGAGGTAAGCAAGCAAATACAACCAGAGAAACAAAATAAAACCAGAGACATTGAAGTTTAGAACATTCTGGCAGTAACCAGAGGGGAAGGGGAAGGGGAGAAGGGGGACAAGAGTATTCAGGACCTGCAATGAAGGACACATGGACAAAACCAAGGGGGAGGGGGGAAGCCAGGGAGGGAGGTGGGTTTGCCTGGGGTGGGGTGGGGGGCGGGTAAATGCGGACAACTGTAATTGAACAACAATAAAATAATTTAAAAAAAATCTTTCTTAAGAAAGTAGATGCAGTAAGTTGGATAGGGAATAATGATAACACCCGTTGTGTCATGTGCTTTCCATACAATACCCCCAATCTTCCAACAATACTTCGTTTTAGGTGTACAGGGCGGGGCCAGAGTATGGTTACAGTTGTTCAGATGGAAAATAATACATTAATTAATCAATAATAATACAAGAATAAACTCTGTGTTTCAAGTTCTCACAACTATAAACCTACTTTTACCCCACCCTGTATATCATAATCTGGGTTTTCCAAATTAAAAAATTGAGATTTGGAAATGACAAATGACCTTCCTAAGGTCACAAAGCAACTCAGCACTAGTGGTAAGATTCAAGTCCAAGTTTACAAACACCAAAATATGTGGTCTGATCTTAAAGCACATCACACTACTGCACAGTTGAGAGCAGTTAATATCACAGTCATGGCAAGCAATTAGTCCTTCCAGGAAAAGGGTATCAGCCCTGACTCCATTTAAGAACAAGAGTACTGCTGAATAAAGGAAGGAAGACTCAATGAAGACCAGAAAGGAAAGCTCCAGGAAGACAGCCAGTGTCCACCCCAGAGAGTGGCCCAGAGAGCTACATATATGTCCCAATCGTGTAGCAATATTTATGTCTTTGACATATGCAAATAATTTACCCTTTTGTCTTTTAATCTAAGCATATGAATACTTTCCTTAACCATTTCCACTGCTATAGCCTGGCATCATCTCACTCTTAATTTTACAACCAGAGTAATTTAATATTACAGATGTCCTGTTTAAATATTAACAGCTCCCAATCACCTCCAGGATAATGTCCATACACATTAGGCCCTCATGATATGTAATCCTTATCTGCCTTCCCAGTCTCATCTCTGCCTATGCCCCACAGGACACAGGACCCCAGCTACACTGAACTTCTCCCAGTTTCTCCCAAACCCCATGTCCATGCATTTATTCTTCTGTCCTGAGAGCCCTGGTTCCCTATCCATCCCCCATCCCACCACTCATACCCTTCAAGTCTCATCTCATATATCAACATTTCAGAGCCCCTAGCCATCCATGTAGAACCATGTCCCTCAAATAGAAAGCATTTCTAGGTTCTTCTCCCCCTGACCTCAATATACAGGGGTGGGCAAAATAGGTTTACAGTTGTGAGTATGAGAAACAATTACTCTTGTATTGTTATTTATTTATTAATTATTGTATTTTTATTTGTATTTGTCTTATTATTGTTATTATTTCCTATTTTTACTTATGATTTATCTTTTAGGTAGTAATGGTTGGTAATTTAACCAACAACCAATGAAAGTAGATTCTTAAACAATTCTGGAAGACAAGAGAATGCCGAAAAGTTTTGACAGAAATGGGCTGAAGAATTTGATACGCCTTCACTAAGTAGACAAACAATTTACAGAATATACAAGAAATTTGATGAAACTGGATCCATCAGTAATGCTCCAAAAAGTGGTTGACTGGTCAGTATTACCACCCAGGACAATGAAATGTTAGTGAGTCGGGCATTTACAAAGAGCCACAAAAAAAATACAGCTACTATTGAGTTAGGCACTTCCTGTAGATCTTTGAGTCATCTAATGCAACGTTTAGATTTGAAAATGTATCTGCCAAGATTGTATCACGGGTTATTAGAGGATGATCCAGATTGCTCCTTACAATTCCATGCAGTAGTTCTGAATAAAGACAGACAAGGCAATGGCATCATCAATAAAATTACTTGTTCCAATGAAGCTCATTTTAAACTTTCTGGTGCTATAAATCAGCACAACTGTGTCTGTATTCAAGAGCAAATCCCCAAATAATGATAGAAGGACAGTTGAATCAACTGGGGATAATAGTTTAGGCCTGTCTTTCATGTAAAGACGTACTTGGACCTATTTTTTTCCATACAGCTGTTACACATGATCGTACCATGCTGAGGGACACTGTTTCACCACAGTTACAGAGACAGCATGATAACGATGGCTTGTTCTTTCAATAAGACAGAGCCCATCCACACTGTGCCATAACATTGTGAGAGTTTCTTGATGAACAATTACTCAACAGGTGGATAGGTTGACAAGGGCTGGTGAAATGGCCACCACCATCACCAGACCTCAGCCCGTGGAGTTCTTCTTTTGGTGTGTTGTCAAAGATGAAGTCTTTTCCTAAAAACCATACATGCTGGGTGATAGGATTCACTGCCTAAGAGAACCATGTCAAGAAATTGATGGCAACAAAGAACTCTGTGCCAAAGTGTACTTGAGTACAGCAAGTAGACTGCAGGGATGTGTAAATAATGCAGGCCAGCAATTTGAGCACTTATGAGACTGTACCTAAGTGCACTGTGCCATTGTGATATTCTTTTGAGTTAATAAATCTGTGTGATAATCATAACCTGCATGTGTTTCTCCATTTAACAACTGTAAACCTACTTTTGCCCATCCCTGTATTTATCAGGATTATGTGGAACTTGAGCAAAATTCGACTGCTACCTTAAACAGTGAAATAAATCGCTGGGATAGTCCTTTGAATAAAGGAGTAACTGGCAGTAGCAAAAGACAAGCAGGAAGATTGGGGATTGGTAGCCAGTGGGGGAGTTGGAGGAGATAAGGCAGCAGAACAGATCCAGTCTCTGGAAGAACAATTTGCACGCAGGCAAACTAAGACATCTGAGAGGCTAGGTGGAGAAAGGGTGCAAAGAAGACCACAGCCACACAAAAATGGAGGCAGTGGGATGGGGGTGCCTCCCCCATCATGGGATGTAGCTTTATGGAACTAAACACAGGAAGACAGTATGTGCTGTTCTATAGAAGATCTTGGGCCTAGCCAGCTGGAGAGCAATTTGTTTCCCACCCGTCGACATGTCTGCTCATATAGACCTGCCCTTTAACAGTTATAAAATCGTACACCTACAGGCACAGCTTATGTTAGCAAATCATTTCTCATGGAGAACATTCTGATTCTTCTTACTTCTTTATTATGTGTAATCACTGCATGTGCTTCCATGAATGTTTCCTTAGGCCTGATTTGGAAAAGCCAAATTACTAGATCATAGCTATAGCAAATTATCTTTCAAGTAGCTTGGGCCAGTTGAGTCTCTCACCAGCAATGTTTGAGATTAACTGCTTCCACTGACATTCTCCAACACGTTATTATTATTCTTTAACTTTGCAATCGGGTAAGCAAATTTATTTTTTGCCTCAAACTTGAGGGTGAAGCAAACTGTCTTATTAACACTATGTGTAGGCGACATATCAGGGATGTTATTTTTTAATGCTTCTACCTTCACAAAGTACTCTATTTCATCTCTCCACTTCTCTACTTCCCCTATAATCTAAATTCTAGATTCTATCATTCCAACCCATGTTTTTCAAGAGCTTACTTATTGATTTGAGAGCCTTGCAGATAAACCACTGAAAGGTTTTCATTGAAAAACTTAAATACTATTTTGTTCATAATCTAGTCATAATACTGTAACCAAATCTGTATTACATGTTTTAAATTTTTTTTAGTGAATGATATAAGAACTTGACCCAAAACAAGAGGTTTCCTTAGGAAGGACCTTCCTGTATAAAAAAAAAATCTGCAATTTCCTCAGTCTCTGAAAGTATATGGTCTTTATCACATAGAGGTTATCAACAGGGAGGGGGAGAGGGAGAGGGGGAAAAGGTACAGAGAATAAGAAGCATAATTGGTAGGTAGAAAATAGACAGGGGGAGGTTAAGAATAGTATAGGAAATGGAGAAGCCAAAGAACTTAAATGTACGAACCAAGGACATGAACTAAGGGGCAGGAATGATGATGGGAGGGGGGTACAGGGTGGGAGGAATAAAGGAGGGGAGAACTGTAATAGCATAATCAATAAAATATATTTTAAAAAAAGAAAGCATATGGTCTTTAGAGCTGGAAATAACTATTCACTTAATCATATACCTTGTCTTATATCTCTAGTATTTAATCTTTTGTGGCATTTGTTGACAGATGCTCTAAAGTATCACTCATCCATATTTTAATTCTTGTTACAAAACATATAATTTGGCATTATCTATTCTTCTATCAAATGTTAAGTGATTCTTACTTAATGAATTAATTTCTCAAAGTGAAATTTGATGGCTAAGATAATAAGGTGAAAGGCCTCTGTTTTCCATATAATCACCAAATAAGTAAATAATTTTGTTTGGTTCTACTTAGATCTTTATGACCAAAGGTAACAACTACTTCTGAAGGCTTTATCTGGATATGTAAATTTCCTTATTTCAAAACATGTAAATTTTGTTACAGAGATATTAATAAATATATTTTTTCATAGTTTGGATTTTTCTTCATATTGTCTTTACATCTCACAAATGGAAATATTAAAATTTAAGATCATTTTTTGAATTGTTTTTAAAATATTTTGACAAAAATGAGAGGATTATAAGTATAAGAAAAGTGATCATAATAGTATTGACTGGTGTTAAATTTCTTTGGTGTTATAATTGTTAATCACTATTAATTATATTGTCGATTAATGTTAACATTTACTTAATTGTAGGCATATAAGCCAAATGCAATGCAAGATACTTCATTGACTCCTGGACTTTAAAAAATAAAAACTCTCTAACAAACATATGGGTAACTAGGGAAATTTGAATATGAGTTATATGTTATAAAATAGGATTCTGTTGATGTTAAATTTCCTTGGGCATTATAATTGCATAGAAGTCTGTGCTTTTTTGTAGGACATACATGCTCAAGAATTTGGGGGTGTCATGTGCCCTAAAGTCAACAATATACCTTCAAACAGCTCAGAAAAAAACTGTGGATATGTGTATCTGTGTGTGTGTATATATATACACACACACAGAGAAAAAGAAAGAGAAAAACATAAATGTGGCAAATAGCTACAACTAATTGACCTACATGATGGAAATATGGGTATTCATTGTATTATTCTTTCCATTTTTGTATAGGTTTGAAACTTTACACAACAAAAATTGTGGGGAGTAGTAACTATTGCTAGCAAATCTACATTCTATCATGTTTGTGAAGAGCTTAGAGGGACAATACATTAGATATCTAAGATAGTCATTAGGTATGTGATTGAAAATCATTCAGTAACTTGAAGTAACTATTGAAAACATCACAGCAATATTAGAATTAGTGCACTACCTTTGTATATCTCCCAAATTACCATTATAATGTGAATGTTTTACGCAAATTTTAATTATTCTCTATTCCTTAAAAAACTTCTCAAGTTCAGAAACACAGTGTTCCTACACTGACCTATGCAAACAATATTCTAAAAATATCCATATGAACATACTGACCAAGCCAGGTCTATATTCAAGCATGGATAGATGTGCGCACAAAAAAAGAATGAGCAGCTCTAAAGATAATTCAAACAATCACTTCTTGGTCTTTCGACTAAGATGAAGCGTAAAGATAATTCAAACAAAAGCCTGCATGTGCATGCACTGTCTTTAATACCAACAAGTAGATTTTCCCTAATCACCCAGATGGCAATTTGAAAAGCATCATCACTGAAATCACATTCACTTTGAGTACGTCCTGCTACACAGGAAAACACTTATTACAAGCTCGCTGGATGAATAATTGAGAGTCAAATACAATTGGAATTTATTGTGATTGTATTTCTCTCTTAAACTACATCACTGTAGCTGAACTCAAGTGTTGTGCTGTCCCTGCAAAATTCTGCCTAGGTTTTTCAGCCTTCTTTATTTTTTTATTTTTTATGAAAGTACAGTCAGTGGACCTTCTCTTAAAAACACAGAAGCTAAGCCTGTGTAGAAATTAGTGAACAAGGACTGAATAAATTTCACAGCAAATATTTGATCTGACCAGTCAATTGGGGGGGTAAAAAATATTTTAGAAATGCCCCAAATGTGAGCATGAGGAGGTAAGAGAAAGAAGTGTTTGACTTAACTTCTCTTAACGACCAATTCGATTGAATATTCACTTAAACTCCCACTCATCTCTGACTTCATAAACTAAAAAAAAGCCTTTTACATGTCATAAGATTAAATCTGAGTTCTGATGTTAAGGAACTAAGTAAGTGTGAGAAGAGAGATGGCAGAAAAAGTTAGCAGTTGCAGGGCCTGTTGCCTCCTTTTTCTTACCTTCACTAACCAATCTGCTCCTTTGGTCCTGCAGAAACACAATGATTGACCATACAGAGATGAATAAGCCAGCCAGTGCTTTATCCAGAAATGTTCGCAAGCCTTTGGTGAGTGAGTATAGCTTTCACCTCTAAAAACCAAGAAACTAAGCTGCTTGTTGCATTTCCATTTTCTTTATAACTGATCCAATGGAAAAAGAGTTGTTTTTGCTCATCTGATTTGTTCTAAAGAACAGTGGGAAGTCCCAGAAAGGGGGTTGGCAATAACTGACAAACCCACATTGAGCCACAGAATGGTGTTTCTTCCCCTTTTTCAAAAAATGAAACCTATCTATGAAACTGTCTCTTGTTAAAACAGTTTATTACTACACATTATGTAAGAACCCCGTCAATATAAATTTACTCTTATAACTACATTCTCCGGGATCCCTCTCCCAAAAAAGAGCCAAAGTCAGATACGACTTAGAAAATTCTGTTTCATCACTAAATATAATATTTAAGAAGTATTATTTCTCAATTGTACTCATAGTTTTTTTAAATGCAACTTAAGACAGTTTTCTCTCTCTAATTAACAAAGGTGAAAAAATTCAGTAATATGCTTTGTGGCCAGGTTTTGGAGAAACAGGCACTCTCATATACTGTTGGTGAGATTGTAAACATTTTTAGAGCAATTTCCCAGTATCTGTCAAAGTTTTTTTTAATATTCATACCCTTTAACCCAACAATTTCATTTCTATAAATTTATCCATGTGATACATTTGCACCTGCACACATATGAAAATATATTTGTTGCTGCATTAAGAAAGTAAGCAACTGGAAAAAATTCACAGATAGGGTATTGGCTAAACAAATGAAAGAATATCCCTATTGTTAGAGTGAGGTAATTTCACGTCTAATAATAAGAAAAGATCTCTAAAATACATTATTTAGCAAGAATATAACATGCTCCAATTTGTATTTTTAAAAGGATATATATGGAATAAATCTATGTTTGCTTATAATTAGAATATTTCTGCAGGCATACACAGGCAAAAAACTTGAAATAAGCAATTGCCTTTTGAGAATGAATCTTACTTTATACTCTATACTTTTTGAAATTTCTACTGTGTAGATGTATTACTTTTTCAACTTAAAAACTTGTAAGTCATATTTTGCACTGGCTGGTGTGGCTCAGTAGATTGAGCACCAGCCTGCAAACCAAAGGGTCACTGGTTTGACTCCCAGTCAGGGCACATGCCTGGGTTGCAGGCCAGATCCCCAGTATGGGGTGCATGAGAAGCAACCACATATTGATGAGTCTTTCCCTCTCTTTCTCCCTCCCTTACCCTTCCTCTGGAAATAAATAAACAAAATCTTTTTATAAAAGAAAGATGAACTATTATTATTTTTAAGTCATATTTTTATTCCCTTTTTAATTTTTTAATTACATTTGACATTCAATATACTAGTTTCAAGTTTGCAGCATAGTGATTAGACATTTATATAACTTAAGAAGTGACCCCTGATATTTCCAGTAACCTCCTGGCACCATACATAGTTATTACAATATTATTGACTATATTCCCTAAGCTGTACTTTACATCCCCATGACTATTTTGTAAGTACCAATCTGTACTTCTTAACCCCTTCATCTTTTTCACCCAGCCCTGCAAACTCCCCTCCCATCTGGCAACCATCAGTTTGTTCTCTGTATATGTGAATATGTTTCTGTTTTTTTGTCATTTATATAGTTTTTTAGATTCCACATTTAAGTGAAATCATATGGTATTTGTCTTTTTGTGTCTGACATTACACTTAGCATATTACCCTCTAGGTCCATCCATGTTGTTGTGAATAGTAAGATTTTATTCTTTTTTATTGCCGAGTAATATTATATTATATACTTACACATACCACCACTTTTTGATCCACTCATCTATTTATGAGCACTTGGATTGCTTCCATATCCTGGTTATTGTAAATAATGCTGCAATGAACATAAGGGTGGATATATCTTTTCACATTAATGTTTTGGATTTCTTTGAGTAAATACCCAGGAGTGGGATTGCTGAGTCATATGGCAGTTCTATTTTTAATTTTATGAGGAACCTCCATACTGCTTTCCACAGTGGCTGCACCAGTCTACATTCCCACCAACAGTGCCTGAGGGTTCCCCTTTTCCACATCCTTACCAGCACTTGTTGTGTGTCAATTTATTAATGATAGCAATTCTGGCAAGTGTAAGGTGATATCTCATTGTGATTTTAATTTGCATTTCCCTGGTGTTTAGTGATGTTGAGCACTTTTTTTGTCTATTGGCCATCTGTATGTCCTCTTTGGAGAAATATCTATTCAGATCCTCCTCTCAGCTTTTAATTGGATTGTTCGGTTTTTGGTGTTAAGTTGTATGAGTTCTTTGTATTTTTTGGATATTAATCCTTTATCGTATGTATCATTGGCAAATATGTTCTACCATTCAGTAGGTTGCCTGTTTGTGTTGTGGATGGTTTGCTTTGCAAGGACTTTTCAGTTTGATGTAGTCCCATTTGTTTGTTTTTGCTTTTGTTTCCCTTGCTCATTGAAGGCATAGTTAAAATATATTAATAAGAGCAATTTCAGGGAGTTTACTGCCTATGTTTTATTCAAGGAGTTTTATGGTTTCAAGTCTCACATTTATGTCTTTAATCCATTTTTAGTTTATTCTTGTAGATGATGTAAGAAAATTATCTAGTTTCAAATTTTTGCATGTATCTATCCAGTTTCTCAATACCATCTATTGAATACACTATCTTTATCCCATTGTGTATTCTTGCCTCCTTTGTTGTAGATTTGTTGACCATATTAGGCATGGTTTTATTTCTGAGCTCTCTACTATGTTCCACAGATCTATGTGTCTCTTTTTATTCTAGTACCATGCTGTTTTGATTACAGTAGCCTTGTAGTATAGTTTGATATCAGGTAGCATGATACGTCCAATTTTGTTCTTCTTTCTCAAGTTTAGTTTGGCTATTCGGGGTCTTTTGTGGTTCCATACAAATTTTAGGATTATTTGTTTTAGTTCAGGGAATATGCCATTGGTATTTTGATAGTAATTGTATTGCATCTATAGATTGCTTTAGGTTGTATGGACATTTTAATGGCATTAATTCTTCTGATCCATGAGCATGGTATATGCTTCTATTTATATATTTGTATCTGCTGTTTCTTTCTTATGGTTTTCCTAGTGCAGGTCCTTCACCTACTTGGTTACGTTTATTACTAGTTGTAGTTTTTTTCATGCAGTTGTAAATGAGATTGTTTTCTTAATTTCTCTTCCTGAGGTTCATTATTGGTATATAAAAATGCATTTACTTCTCAATATTAATTATTCTGCTACTTTACTAAAGTCATTTATAGTTTTCATAGTTTTTTGGTGGAATCTTTAAGGTTCTTTATATACAGTATCATGTCTTTTGCAAATAATGACAGTTTTACTTACTCCTTTCCAATTTGGATGACTTTTATTTCTTTTCCTTGTCTTTTTGCTGTGGCTAGGACTTCCAGTACCATGTTGAATAAAAATGGCACATAGACATCATTATCTTATTCCTGATCTTAAGGAAAATGCTTTTAGCTTTTCACCATTGAGTATGTTAGCCATGGATTTGTCATATATGAACTTTATTATATTGAGATATGTTCCCTCTATTTCCACTTTGCTAAGAGTTTTTTTATCATAAATGGTTGCTCTATTTTGTCAAATGTTTTTTCTGCCTCTATTGATATAATCATATGAGTTTCGTTCTTCATTTTCTTTATGTAATATATTGTGTTAATTGATTTATAAATATTGATCCAACATTGTACCCTCGGAACAAATCCCACTTGACTGTGGTGTATGATCTTTTTAATGTATTACTCAATTTGGTTTGCTAATATTTTGTCAAGGATTTTTGCATCTAGGTTCATCAGAGATATTGGCCTATAATATTTTTTGGTAATACCTTTGTCTGGTTTTGGAATTAGGGTAATTCTGGCCTCATAAAATGAGCTTGGGAGCCTTCTCTCCTCTTCAATTTTTTGGAACAAGTAATATTTAACTTTATTTGAGTCTCCAGCCCAAATATATTGTAATCTATGTCTTTTCTGGAGGACAGACAAGTCAGTTTTTGTTGCCCAAAAGCAGAAACATGTTTAGAGTTCTGAGAATAATTCATCTGGTTTACCCTGATTGCTTCAAGTAAACTAACAAATAACCTTGCCCAAATAATATCTAACTTTATTCTTTTTCTGCCTAACTGATCAAAGCTAAGTTCAAAACCCTGAATGTCAATGTTTCCACTTAATGGGCTTGTTTTGTTTATCTTTCTTCTGTGGCATCTTAAAAAGCTATATCTGCTCTGGTGGTGTGGCGCACTTGGTTGAAGCAATGTACCTTAGAACGAAAGGCCATGGGTTTTATTCCCAGTCAGGGCACATACCCAGGTTGTGAGTTTGGTCCCTGGTTGGTGCACATGCAAGAAGGCAACTGATCAATTTTTCCCTCTCACATGAATGTTTCTCTCTCTCTCTTTCTCCCTAGCTCTCCCTCCCTCCCCCTTCCTCTCTCTCTAAAAGCAAGTAAAAAGATGCCCTCAGGTGAGGATTTTTTTAAAGCTATATCTTTAAAGTGTACTGGTATTTTTACTTCTGTTGGAGTCTTTCATAATTTTCTGCATTATGTCATGGAATATTACTTAGATTCTGTTGAAAAGGCAGGTTCCCACTTACATGCCATAATACAGACAGTTTCTCAATTAGTCCTAAATCTCACTTGACCTGCTACCACAAGAATAACCAGACTCATTTCCCAAGGGGCAGGTTTATTTGCAGCTATAATCCTATAGAATCAGGCCCAGGGATGTTTCTAGGCTTTTGTAGCCCATCAAGATCTTAGCTGTTAGAAAAATGTTGTAGCAATTTCAGGGCCAAATGTTTTCTTTCATTCTCACGTAGGTTCGACCATAGCCAAGAATACTGAGGATATCCCTAGAGTGGGTCTTATATACCTCCAGAGGTATGGGGGTATGTAAGTGGGTCCAGTGGGTCTTACATACACTTTCTGATGGGTTCCCCAAGAGCTCACCTGGCAATGTCATTCAATAACCAATATGGGGTGACTCCATCTGCTCCAGATCGGGTTTAGCACATTTATTGTTTTATTTAAATACAATATGAAGCCCTGGCTGGTGTGGCTCAGTGCATTGAGTGCTGACCTGAGAACCAAAGTGTCACTGGTTTGATTCCCAGTCTAGGGCACATGCCAGGGTTGCAGGCCAAGTCCCCAGTAGGGGGCATGTGAGAGGCAACCACACATTGATGCTTCTCTCCCTCTCTTTCTCTTCTCTAAAAATAAATAAATAAAATCTTTTTTAAATTATTAAAAAATAAATAAAAACAACATGAAGAATTTTTATTATACTCACTCTTGATTTTATTGCTTAAATTACTTATTTTATGGAAATCATCCTGTGTAGAAAATATTCTCTATAATCAAAAAGTTGGCACTATGTCCAGTTGGGTTATCATTTCTTTTTTGATAAGACCTGAGCTTATGAAATTATCTTTAAACTGCTTTCTCTTTGCTGACTATAATAAAGCAGAATTACGTTCTTTGTAGCTGAAAGCTTATATGATTTTCTATCAATCTGGTGGATACAGTTATTGCCTTGATTTCTGTGCCTCTAAATGCATGTAATTCCTGTTATTCAATTAACTTTCCTGATGTAAAAATTTCTTCAAGCTATTTCCATTATGATATCATCCATACTTAGCTTACCCCCAATCCTCACCATATTTTCTCTACCCAGTCCACTCTCTACTCACCTTCAAGTGCTCTTACCAGCACTCTCAAATTCCTCGACAGTTCTCTTTCTGTCACATCATACTTGCCAATTGCCAGTCCCAGATAAAATCCATTATTGCCTTTCCCATAACTAGAGAAAGGTATATATGTATATATTAAATATATATGCATATATGTATATACATACAACTGATTGGTTCACAAATTTATTCCATCAAACCTCAACTATTTCAGGAAAAATTCTTTGTCTTCCTACAATGTGCTCTCTAGCCACTTATAATATAGTTTTCTCTCAAAATATCAAAGGACTCAACTAAACCTACTTTCTCAAAGATACCAAGGCCCCTTAGACATCAAGTCTAATGATTTTTATCTCCATCTATAACTTGTTTGACATCTCTGTAGCAGTTTACACTGTTCACTAATCTCTTCTCTTTTTAATAATTTATTTTTTAAAGTTTGTATACAGGTAAAAAGTATGAGTGGTATGTACAAAAAGGTATGCAATGAAAATTAAACCTCTCTCCCTATCTGATCTCCAGCTCTCGGTGTCCTCCCCAGACGCAATTACAATTGTCAGTTTCTTGTTTATCAACCCAAAGAGTATATCTATCTTTTTTTGTATATAAATGTTAGGATACTAACTATGCTATTTTGTCCCTTACCTTTTTTGTATCAATTTTTCAATGTCAGACTCTTAGAGGGGAGAGGGGTTGGGGTGTAAAAGGTGAAGGGGTTAAGAAAAAAAACCTCATAGACACAGATAACAGTATGGTGATTACCAGAGGGAAAGGGAGATGGGGAGAGATGGAAGAGGGTAAAGGCAGCGGGGGGGTTGGTAAATGGTCATAGAATGAAACAACTTTGGGTGGTGAACATACAATACAGTGTACAAATGACGTATTATAGAACTCTGAAACCTATATAATTTTATTAACCAATGTCACCCCAATAAATTCAGTAAAAAACATTTTTAAATGTCATTACATGCAGACTGACCTCAACCATTTTGATAACTACATAGACTTCCAATGCATGGATGGTCCGGTAATAATGTATTTACCCAGTTCTTTATTGATGCAGCCCTTCCTTTAGGAAGGTCTCCCTACCACCACCCAGTGGATTTTGTGTAATTGTACACTGATAGTTATTCTCCTGCCTCCCCACTTCCTTCTTTCTAAGCTCTTTCATTGATTTCCTATCAACTTTCTATTTCCTAGAACTGAAATTTTTACTTTTTTGCTCCAGTGTCTTAGTAGTGAACCCATCATTTTCCATACCTTCTATATCTTCTCTGGATGATCTGTGAATCTGTACCTCCAATATTGGCATCTTCTAGAATTATCTTCAAATTCTCATTTGTGGGTATTTGACTGTTTCACATATACAGAGCTAATATAATTTCTTTTTAAAAATTTAATCTTTTGACCCCAAAATTTACAGCCTTGCTTTCTTTATAGCATTACTCAAGCTCAGTATGCTGAAGTCTTCTCTAATTTCACCGTATACCTCATCTTTACAGTTAGTCACCAATGCCTGCCAAGTTGACTCAACAAACCAGAGTAGTTTATAACTGTACCTGTAGGAAAAGTGAGCAAAGCAAAAGTTCTAGTGCCTGTACAATAGTACATAATGGTATTAAAATAAACTTTTGCCCTGGCTGGTGTGGCTCAGTGGATTGAGTGCTGGCCTGCTAACCAAGGGATCTCTGGTTCGATTCCCAGTCAGGGCACATGCCTGGGTTGCACGCCGAGTGCCCAGTAGGGGGCATGCGAGAGGTAAGCACACATTGCTGTTTCTCTCCCTCTCTTTCTCCCTCCCTTCCCCTCTGTCTAAAAAATAAAACAAATGTCAGGAATCACTGTAGAGGACACATGGAGGGAGCTAAGGGGGAGGTGGGAGGCTGAGGGGGAGGTGGGGGGAGGGGGAGGGGAGGGAGAGGATGCAAATAACTGTAATTGAACAACAATAAAGTAATTAAAAAAAATAAAAATAAATAAAAAATTAAAAAAAATAAATAAATAAAACAAATGAAGTCTTTTCAAAAATAAAGTTTTTCACAATCATGTATAACTTATAACATCTTTAAAAACACAATTCCATTTTCCCATACTCACCTTTCACAGTTTATCTTAGTCATTTTTATAATCACTATTTCCTGCAGACACAATTACAGTGTTGTATATAAAATTTTAATGCATTTCCTCTGCAGAAGATTAATTTTAATTGATACTCTATAAAAGTTAACTTGAACATATTGGAGTTTAGGAGCATGTTACATATTCCTTAGAGTAAAATTAATATGACATTTAAGAGTCTTGGTTATACTTCAGTAGGTCTAATTTATACCAAAAAAATCTGTAAGGTAAGCTCCAGGGAAGTACTGCTTATCTTGAGGAAGGGATGACAGATTATAATTGCTTTATTAACTACAACATCGTGATTTCCTATGAAGCTGTAATGGCTTGTTGTGCACTAGAGATTTTGTTACTTAGAATATAATTGATTGTAATATACACTGTTTGCTCTTGAATAACTCCCATTTTCCACCTCAGAGATTTTCATTTTGGCATCAAATAATATGATTACTGCATTTGTGAAGTTTCTGAAGCATTTTGAAATTTCTCCGGTTGAAAAATAACTCAAAATTGAAATATGATATAAATTAAAGCGGCAAATTGAATTTAATCCCATATGTTTCCTTCAAAGGCCATGTATAGTGTATAGAATAGCTCATCCTTGTTGGTTGTTACCCTGTAGTTGGCATTAATCAGAGGTAGCAAGGCAAGTACCAAAATATTTGAGGAATTAACAGTCCCATGAACTATTTTGGTTTCTGCTTTCCAATTGTCGATCTTTGCTATACTTGACATTCTCTGCCTTAATGATCTAGCAAAAATCTCTAACACCAAAATTCAAATCTCTCTTATTAACTCTAAAATAAATTACCTCTGGAAACACTTGACAGAGCTTTGCTACACTTTGCTTGTTTTTTTTTTCTTTTGCCCATTTTTATACACTTCTGTCCCTCTTTCCTAGTATTATATTTTTCTCTGTTAGCCGGCCATCTATCCCTGCCATCTGATGTTCAGGTCTTAGGAACAGACACTTCCTCCTCAAGTCAAGATAATGCTTCACTTCCTCTCTTAGAAATTGGTCTTGAGAGAGAAAAAAACTTAGTTTTGTTCCTTAGTTGAGTAACTGAGAATTTCTATTTTACTGATGTTGTATGTTTACCTAGCCTTTACAGTTCACACAAATGAGTATTTTCATGAACTGTGCTTTAACCTTATAAGAATATATTTCTGCTAAGACCAGGAGGCCAAAGGCTCAACCAAATCTGTGGACAATCTCAATTTTCACGCATCTGTTTTTATCCTAAACCCAAGTCTATCTCTTTATCCTTTCTTTTGTCTGCCTTTCAGATTTTTAAAAGAAAGAAGGCAAAGGGAAAGTTGAACCTCTCAGTATCCCTTATTTGTGCCTAAAAGACTGAGTTAAATGAAAAGAATATATTAATTAATAGGGTAAAACTTGATTTTTATTTGAGATGGATTCCATTCTCTTTAGCATCCTTGTTTCTATATTTTTGATAATCTGAGCTATAATACAAAGAATGAGCATAGTGAAACTTCAATCCAAAGGTGATAGTGGCTCCTCATATTCATCTTTCTCTCCTAGCCTGACTAATTTAGGACAGTGGTTTTGGGGGACAAAGGCCCAAGTTAGTTTAAACACTGCTCTACATCCATGCTTTTAATAGAAACTTCAGTTTCTGTCACCAAGCAGTGGTTAGAAATTCATAGGATACTTCATGAGAGCCAACCGAATAGCTCTTAGAAGATATTTTACCCAAAGGTAAAATGGCCTAGAAAAAATAAACCTGCACAGTCTTTTGAGCTCTAATCCCACCTCACTGTGCAGTTTGGGTAGATTTCTAAAGGAAGAACTACATGCTCCAAAGCCAAGAAGTTTCTACCACCCCAGAGAAAGTTCCAGACTTTTTTTAAATGGATGGGTCATGATGAATAGTCATGCCCCAAACATAAAACTTTTTTAAGATTTTATTTATTTATGTTTAGAGAGAGGGGAAGAGAAGGAGAAAGAGAGGGAGGGACACATCAATGTGTGGTTGCCTCTTGCACGCCCCCTACTGGGGACCTGGCCCACAACCCAGGCATGTGCCCCGACCAGGAATCAAACTGACAGCCTTTCAGTTCACAGGCTGGCATTCAATCCACTAAGCCACACCAACCAAGGCAAGTTCCAGATTTTTAAAAATTGACATTCTCTTTGGAATGATTCTTCTTAGTTTTTTCCCCTCAATTCTATTTTTATCATGCCACTGTACTGACTCATGTCTATAAAAGTAACCAAGGACACATGAGACCTAAGGAGAAGAAACTAGAACTTTAGTCCAAATAACATTATTTCACAAATCAACAGGGAAGTGAAAATAGTTCTGTTGAGCCCTTAAGTTTCCAGATTTCCTCCCTTTATGGAGAGACTTCTGGCATAGAAATTTTCCACCACTATCTCCTACTGGCCATATCAGACCCTCCTTTGGTTCCTGTGCCTGTAGAGTAAATGTCAAGCAATGTATATATTGTATGGTATCAATAGATTCAAGAGCTAGCTGTGTTTAAGCAACTTCTGTTTGCAGGTACCATTTGCAACAACAAAGTAATTTCTATTCTTTGTAACTCTTTCCCTTGCTCTTTAATTCCTAGGGATAAAGAGAAACATTTTGAGGCCAATGAAAAAAAAACTTTTCAAAATAAGTTTTAAGCCTACAAGTCCCTCTGTATTCACATTTAGTAAAAATCAATTCAATGGTTTTGAAGTTTAGAAAAAGAAAGAAATTTTTTCTATCAACTCCCTTGGAGGAATTACATGATGTGTATAATGATGCAAGCTTTCTTTTAGGGGTTCATTATCAGAAGTTCCCATCAAATAATGAGACTACATGAGAATCTAATCCATGGGATATGACTGCTTAATTGCCTAGATGTCATGTCAAATCAATTTATAGGTCTCTTGGCTTGCTTTGTTTTTTAAAGCAGTGCTTCTGAACTTTGGCATGCAGATGAATCACCTAGGAATCTTATTAAAATCCAGAGTCAGTAGGTCTTGGGTGGGGCCTGACATTCTAGTGTTCTAGCAATCTCCCAAGGGATGACAGTGCTGTCCATCTGCATGGGACCACACTTTGAGTAGCCAGATCTTAATGCGCCTGTGTTTTGCATCTTAACATGAGGCTTATTTATTGCAAAAGTTTTTATGTAAAGTATACCTACTATGTGGGCAGTGCTGACTAGAATGTTTGATTTATGTCACTTAATCCTCAAAATAATTCTATGAAGTATGATTTTCTAAAATAGGGAATGTTTGGCATTCAGGAAAGTTAATTCTTTTGCCCAAAGTCACATAGTAAGTGCCAGGCATTTGGACTCGGGTTTTTCTGAATCCAAAACATAAACAAAAACAAAAGAAAAACAACACAAACCTAGAACACTATTCTCTATGCATTATACGAGATCTGTCTGGAAAAAGTCCAGCCGTTGTTAATATAATGAAAACAGTTTGCACAACATTGATGTAACCTGGCAGCTAAGGAGAGTGAACTGGAATGCGCATGCGTGAACAATGATGACTTCACTGTACTAGTCATGGAGGGGGGTATATGCTATTGAGTGAGCATGTGTACTGTGGGGCCATCACATTCAATATGACTGAGCGAGTAGAGCCATGAATCTGCATCAAATTTTGCCTTGAGCTTGAACATTCCTCCGTGGAAACTACTTGGATGAGTCAGAAAGATGAAGCTATGAGCAGCTGGTGATTGGCAACTTCATCACAACAACACGCCTGCTCATGCATCACATCTCATGGAGATTTTTGGCCAAACATCAAATCACCCAGGTGACTTAGTGCCCCTACAGTCCATATTTGGCACCCTGTGACTTCTGGCTTTTCCCAAAACTAAAATCACCTTTGAAAGGGAAGAGATTTCAGACCACTGATGAGATTCAGGAAAATACAATGGGGCAGCTGATGGTGATTGAGAAAACTATGTGAGGTCCCAAGGTGCCTGCTTTGAAGGGGACTGAGGTGTCATTGTCCTATGTACAATGATTCTTGTCTCTTATATCTTCTTCAATAAATGGCTCTATTTTTCATAGTACATGGCTGGATACCTTCTGGATAGACCTCTATTCAAGATCCTGTACAGAGCACTTTGAGAGAGACATGAGGAAGAGCTCCCACGCTTTGCAAGTCAATAGTAGTATAGTGGTAGGAATTAGGCATATACTGGAGTAGGCCAAAGTAGGTTTATAGTTGTAATACAAATAAATTATATAATAATTAATAAATAATTTTGTATACTCACAATTGTGAACCTACTTTTGCCCACCCCCGTACATAGTAGGATAAATGACAGTTTTTAAATGTTGTGCAAGTATCAAAGAAGTATAGACTATTGAGTTAAGTAGTAATAAAATTGGAAAGGAAAAATTAATCAACAACATATTTCTGTAAAATTACTTTGGATTAACTCTCATTAATTTCTGTTGTGTTAAACTACAGAAATATTTCTAATAGTATTTAAAAACTAGCACTGGCATACTTAACAGATGTAAAGCATATTTCAAGAGTTTAGAAAAGAAAGCTCTTGGTCATGGAGAGGTGGAGAACTGAAGATAACCTTCAAAGAAAAGAGATAGGTGTTGGATAAATAGTGAAGACAAGGAGCATAGTTCATTTAGGAAAAGGGTATGAACAAAGACACATGAACAATGTTTTGTCATAGAGATTGATTGGACCTATTAGAATGAAGCAGAGAATTCATAATTTGGAGGCTGTATCAAGTTACCAATTACTGCATAATAAACCATACCAAAACTTTGTGGTTTAAAATAACAACCATTTATTCAGTTCGCCATTCTGTGGGAGTGTTCTTCTGGTCTGGGCAAGGTTTAAATGACCTCATCTGGTATTGCTCATTTGTATGCAGTCAGTTGGAGAGTCAGATGGGGGCTGACTGGTCCCCCGGTGGCATTCCTAATGTGTCCAGTGATTGGCTAAAAGATGAATGGGACTTTGTCATCAACAGGCTAGACAAGTGATAAGGGCACCAAGCTAGAAGACCCCAGTGGACCAGTGTTTTCCAAGCTTCTGCTTGTATCACATTTGCTAATGTCCCATTCATCAAAGCAAATCACAATCACATGGCCAACCCATGTTCAAAAGATTCTGCGTCTTGATAGAAGATGAGAATTGTAGGCATTCCAACAACTATCACTTGCAAGTAACAGTGAAGAGGAAATTGGAACTATTCTGAGAGTTGTTCTTGATGGGGAGAGAGGGGTCTCCACAGACCCTTCAAAGTCTCCACTTGTATGATCCACTTGTATATAATTCAAAATTTAAACTTATTATTTAAAAAAATCTACAAACTACCTGCTCATGGTTAAAAAACATGCTAGTAGAGAGCTATGAAGGAAAAAGTCTCCTCACATGGTTCCCTCATGTCCACTCCCCAGACAAAAATGCTGTTTTCAGCTATATGTTTATCTATTCTGGCAAAACTAAGTTTTTCTTAAAGGTTTTTACAAATTTTCACTGTGAGCTTTGTTGAACACATTCCATTAAAGAAGTATCTGCATTAATACTTTGTACATTTTTCCCACTGAGCTCTAGACAAGTGATCACTACTATTATTGAGCATTTATTATGAGCCAGTCATCAAGGAGTTAGCCCATAAAAACTACTAAGGCTCAATTTCTACCTCCACTCACTTGTAGTTCGGTGATTTATCCATTTCTCTGATCAGGAAAAAGAATAACTGTAGCGCTGCAGACAGGAAATTACTATTTAATACTGGCAGAGCCTTCTTCCTGTTTCACCCAAAGATAAAAAGTAGGAATTTGAGGGTATATTCTCTTCAGGCAAGTTTCACTTCTCCACTGTGATTCCTATAAACCACTTTCTGGTCTGCACTCCAAGGTAATTCATTTGAAACCCTCCTTGAATCTATTTGCCTTCTTATAATTCATGAGGAAATAAAATTATACTTACAAAGCTTTTATCCTGGATACGAGACAATCCAGAAAAACTGGTTCTTGCAAGTCCTCTGAAATAAGTCCCTCTGAACACTCACTCAACCCAAATTTATAAAGTTACTTCCCACAAAACTGTGTGAAATTTGAGTGGCCTGGGAGAAATGTCCCTCCATACAAGAAATGTCCTTCCATGCAAGAATAGTACATAATCAACTACTTCATGTTTATTCCTTTACACTTTAAAGTCATTTCTGCATGCAAAATCTTCCATAAAGGTAATTTCCCAGGGGAAGTTTTAAGGTGTGTACTCCAAATTTTGTGGGTTGAATGTAGTTGAGTAATGACTTTGCTACTGATGAGTGCCTTAGCTAGCCTGCCATCAAGAATGAGTGGGTTAGGAAGAGAATAGTGCATTGTTTCCCAAAAGTTGTCTCATTTTAAGAATCACCTGAGATGGTTATTAAAACAGGAGATTTGCTCTGGTTGCTGTGGCTCAGTGGGTTGAGTGTCCTCCCACACACCAAAAGGTCACCAGTTCAATTCTCGGTCGGGGCACATGCCTGGGTTGCAGGTTCAGTCCCAGTTGGGGGCATGCAAGAGGCAACCAATCTATGTTTCTCTTGCACATTGATGTTTCTCTCCCTCTCTTTCTCTCTCCCTTCCCCTCTCTCTAAAAATAAATAAAGTCTTTAAAAAACTAAAAAGGCACGTTTTCCAGCCACTTGCCCTAGAGATTTGGTTCATTAGATCTAGAGTGACAACTAGGACTGCTACATTTAACAAATGTCTCAGACGATTGTTATGATTGGGCAAGGTTGGAAAACACCACATTAGGACAATAGTTTTTCAACCCTGAATGTACACAAGTACCACCTGGAGAGTTTAAAAATATGTACACATGTATATTAATGCCCAGACTCTAAACCCAGAGATTCTGATTTAACTTATCTATGGTGGGGCCAGGCATTTGTGTTTTGGGGATTTGTTTGTTTGTTGTTCAGTGGTGTGTTTACACATTGGTATTTTGGAAAAGCTCCTCAGGTGATTCAAATGTTCAGCTTTTCTAGTGTTCAGAACTAATGGTCCTGCCCAGCTGGTGTAGCTCAGTGGACTGAGTGCGGGCTGGGAACCAAAGGGTCCCAGTTCGATTCCCAGTCGGGGCACATGCCTGGGTTGCAGGCCAGGTCCCCAGTGAGAGCCATGTGAGAGGCAACCATACATTGCTTTCTCCCTGTCTTTCTCCCTCCCTTCTCCTCTCTCTAAAAATAAATAAATAAAATCTTAAAAAAAAAAAGAAAGAAAGAAAGAAATAATGGTCCAGCCCTGGCTGGTGTAGCTCAATGGATTGAGTGCGGGCTGGGAACCAAGCAGTCCCGGTTCGATTCCCAGTCAGGGCACATGCCTGGGTTGCGGGCCAGGTCCCCAGTGAGGGCCATGTGAGAGGCAACCATACATTGCTGTTTCTCTCCCTCTCTGTCTGCCTCCCTTCCCCTCTCTCTAAAAATAAAAATAAAATCTTTAAAAAAAAAAAACCAAAGAATGATCCAAATCAGTAGTTCCCAAATTTTGTGGTGTCGGGATCCCTTTACACACATAAAATTATGGTGAATGCCAAAGAACTTTTGTTTTGGTGGGTTATGATGATATTTTCCATAATAGAAATTAAAACTAAGAAAAATTTTAATACTTTAAGGTCATTTAAAAATCACAATGATAGACACATTAGTAATATAAATAACAGTTTTTAAGAAAAAATTATTCTCTAAAAGCACTAATGAGAAGAATAAAATCATTTCCTATTTTTACAAATATCTTTAATGTTGGCTTATAGAAGACAGACAGCTAGGTTCTGTGTTTACTCTATTGGGATATGTTGTTTGGGCTGAAAATTTCAAGTTGAAGTATATGAAGAAAATCCAGCCTCTCAGAAATATGCAGCTGGAAAGAGAAAGACTATTTTAATAGGCCTTTCAGATAATTGTGGATATTCTTTGACAACACCAAAACTCAAAAAATGATAATTTCTTAAATGTTGTTTGTAATGTGGAATCTGAAACCATATCCATGAACTTATATTAAAATCCATTTATCTACCTTATACTTTCGATATATCTTTTACTCATGTGTGATTTTATAAAATTATGTATTCATCATTTGAAAATATACTGATTCACTTGTTACAGAACATGTGGGGTCCTGCTGCCCACTGAAACCTCGGCAAGATTCCAGAAGCAAGGGCTTGGTGATGAAGGAAAGGAGTCTTTATTCAAAAGCTACACAATTTTGGAATAACAGCTTTCCACATGCATTAGTC
>PVJI01023989.1:0-22720 GCA_004026765.1 Micronycteris hirsuta
TCCCTGTGGATTTTTCTTTATTTCACTTACTGTAGCCTCCATTTCTTCTTTTATGCTTTTGCAGTACTCAATGAGTTCTCTGAGCATCCTTATCACAAGGGTTTTGAATTAGATCTCATAGGTTGGCTATCTCCATTTTGTTTAGTTCTTTTTCTAGGGTTTTGTTCTCTTCTTTCATTTGGACCATATTTCTTTGTCTTCTCAATTTGGCAGCCTCCCTGTGTTTGTTTCTGTGTATTAATTAGAGCTCCTTCGACTCCCTGTTGTAGCACATGAGTTAAGTTGATGGGGTGGAACCTTAGGTATTTGACGGGGCAAGGCAACCAGCTTCACTGCCTTGTGGCTCTGTATGTGAGGGAGGGGTTGGAGAGGGGGCAGTGCTGCTGACTGGCTGCTGGAGGCTTGCTTGGCACTAACCCTATTTCCAGTCACTTCACCCACTTCCTGTGTGTGACTGGCATCCCCCTAGCTATTGCCCTGGTGGTGGTTCCCAGAGTGGGTGGGTTTGTGTCTATTCTAGGACCATGCAGGCCCTTTAAACAGACTCTCCTAAGAGACCAGCAGTTTCTTCTGCTACCCCAACCCTCACCAGTTTTTACAGCCGGAAGTTATGAAGCTTTATTTTCCTGGTGCTGGAACCCTGGCCTGCATGGTCTGGCCTGGAGCTGGGATCACTTGCTCCACAGGTATCCTTCCCAGTTTTTATCTATCACACGTGAATGTGGGAATGTCCATTCCTCCGACTGCCCCTGCCTTGCTGCTGGGCACCATGTTCTTTCTGCCCCGGCTTCCTGTCTCTTCCCTCCTACCCATTTGGATGAATGTGACTTCTTTAAATCATTGGTTGTTGGACTTCCATACAGTTTGATTTTCTGGCAGTCCTGGGTGTTTTTTATTTTGAGGTTATTTCTGATTGTTCAGGGAGGTTAAGTGTGTCTACTTCCGCCTCCAGCTTGACCGGGATTCCCCCCAGGACCCCTGATTCTGATGGTATACATTTCTACCTCACTTTGTGATGTGACTTTTGGCATAATTTTGATCATATTTTGCCTTCTGATAGTTACTATAGCTGGGGTGTCATGGTGTTCAGGTTTTTTCTGCTATTACCAAGTATGAGAACTGTGTTCCCAATAAAATGAAGTCTTGTACAGACTTCCGAATACATTGTCATCTGGTGGGGTTGCAGTAAGTAGGCCTGCCTTCTGATTAGTTGAGAGAGAAAAACTTAGCAAGCAAACAAATAAACAGCAACAAATGGGCATTTTCCTCATATTGTTTTCCTAACTATTACTGAATTTTATTCTTTGGTGTATAGTACAGCCAGTCTTAAAAATCAGGATAGATTTCATGGTGATCTAGGTGCTGTTTGAAGGTAATTCTGTTGCTGCCTCTGCTCAGCAGTGAGAGCCAGCTGTGATGGGCTGTGCACTCTAGGTGGAGAATGTCGTATGAATACAGAGAAGTCTTGACACTAGAAAGAAGTTCCCCCGGAAAAATTTAATTGTTGTAGCGATAGCACTGGGATTTCCATGACATCACTTACAACTAAGGGAACTAGGAACTGAATTGATTCTCTCTGAGGTCTTGGCTAAATTTGTGAAAAGGAAAGGGCAGATCAGCAACTGATATGGGTGAGGATTTGATTAATACTTAGATTCCTCTAGAAAAATATGAGAAATCCTGATTGAGAGAATTCTAGTTACTTCAGGGACAAAGGATGGTAAAAAAACAAAACAAAACAACAACAACAAAAAACAACCAAGGAATTTGTCAGGAAATTAATAAAATATCAGCTACTAGACATGATGGGGGGAGAGTCATGTGTGTACAGATATGCATAAATGATTATGTGCACAGTGCCACATAATTAAACAGAGAAAGAAATTAAAATACCAGTGATTGTGCTATAAATGGTTAATTAAACATCTTGGCTGGCAGATCAGATAATCCTACGTTTGTGTGTGGATAAACAGGAGGAACAACAGGGAAGTGAGACAGACTGTGCAACCCAGGGTTCCAGTGCAGGGAAATAAAGCCTCAAAACCTCTAGTGATAAAAACTAGTGAGGGTTGTGGTGGTGAGAGAAACTCCCAGCCTCACAGGAGAGTTGGTTGGAGAGACCCACAGGGTTCTAGAACTTACAAAAACCCACCCACCTGGGAATCAGCACCAGAAGGACCAAATGTGCTTGTGGGTAGCAGGGGAAGTGACTGAAAGCCAGCCGAGAGTCAAGCAAGCGGCAATGTTCCCTCTTGGACGCTTCTCCCACATACAGCACCACAACACAGAGAAGGGGGTAGCCCTGCCCTGCTGAACACCTAAGATTGCCCCTTACAATGCAATAAGCGCACCGAGAAAAAGAAATATGGCCCAAATGAAAGAACACATCAAAGCTGCAAAAATAGAACCAAATGATAAAGAGGTAGCCAACATATCAGATGCACAGTTCAAGACACTGGTAATCAGTATGCTCACAGAAATGGTTGAGTGTGAGCGCAAAATAAAGGAAAAAGTAAAAGTTGTGCAAAGTCAAATAAAGGAAAATATACAGGGAACCAACAGTGAAGGAAAGGAAACCGGGACTCAAATCAACGATTTAGAAAAAAAAGGAAGAAATAAACATTCAACCAGAACAGAATGAGGAAACAGGAATTCAAAAAAATGAGGAGAAGCTTAGGAACCTCTGGGACAACTTTAAACGGGATGCCAGAAGAAGAGGGAGAGCAAGAAATTGAAAACTTATTGAAAAAATAATGGAGAACTTCCTCAATCTGGCAAAGGAAATAGACTTCCAGGAAGTCCAGGAAGCTCAGAGAGTCCCAAAGAAGTTGGACCCAAGGAAGCACACATCAAGGCGCATCATAATTACATTACCCAGGCTTGAAGATAAGGAGAGAATCTTAGAAGTAGCAAGAGAAAAGGGGACAGTTACATACAAAGGAGTTCCCATAAGACTGTCAGCTGATTTCTCAAAAGAAATCTTGCCGGCAAGAAGGTACTGGAAGGAAGTATTAGAAGTCATGAAAGGCAAGGACCTACATCCAAGAATACTCTATCCAGCAAAAACTTTCATTTAGAATGGAAGGACAGATAAATTGCTTCCCAGATAAGGTCAAGTTAAAGGAGTTCATCATCACCAAGCCCTTATTATATGAAGTGTTAAAGGGACTTAACTAAGAAAAAGAAGATAATCAAAACTATGAACACTAAAATGACAGCAAACTCACAACTATCAACAACTGAACCTAAGCAAAACAAAAAGAAAAAACAAACTGAGCAAACAACTAGAACAGGAACAGAATCACAGAAATGGAGATCACATGGAGTGTATCAGCAGGGAGGGTGAGCCGGGGGAAAGAGGGGGAAAAGGTACAGGGAATAAGAAGCATAATCGGTAGGTACAAAATAGACGGAGGGGGGGGGGGCGTTAAGAATAGTATAGGAAATGGAGAAGCCAAGGAACTTGTATGTATGACCCATGGACATGAAGTAAAGGAGGGATATGCTGGTGGGAAGGAAGATGCCAGGTGGAGGGGAATAAAGGAGAGGGAAAAAATGAGACAAGTGTAATAGCATAATCAATATAATATACTTAAAAAATAAATATCTTCTTCCCTTCTTTGTAGAATTGTCTATTAAATCAGGACTTACCATATCAGACAGTCTCAAGTAGTCAGAATTATTTTTGTGTTTATTGATGACAGAAAGAAAAGGATACAATGGCATATTAAAAGGAATTAATGAAAACAGTAGAACAACTTCAGGGGCCTGGCATAAAATTAGTAGAAATGTGTAGTCTGATTCCCTCTGGTTTCCTCAGGGGCAGGTCATAAGATGCATTTTTGCTAAGAGATAATCTGGACATAATATTTAAATTAGATTAAGGTAAATATAGATTGAGGAATGTGTACTTATGTAGACATTGAAGAACCATGAGACTTTTTTTTTTTAGTAGAAGGGTGATTACATGACTAGAACTAGCTATGTTCCCAGGAGGGAAATATGGAAACAAAGTTTGCAGAACACACCTGGGTAGAGAGAGGCCAAGGGGCTGAGCTAACAGCCCAGGTGAGAGGGTAGTGAGAGCTAATTTAATTGAGTGGCAGTGGAATGGAAAAGTGGAAGCAGTTATAGGAGAGAAGTAGTATTTTTGTGAGTGGAAGATGAGGTACCTCTTAAACAGACGGTTAGACTCATTCAGGCATTTGTCCCATTCCTGGGTAGACTGTTTTCCTTAAAAACAGTATGCTGCTCTTTTCTCTTGATGTTAAATGTGTCAGTGTGTCTGTATGCCCCCATTTTTCTGGGAAGCAGCTGCGTTGATGTGTGTTGTAACAAGCACTACCTGTCACAGGAGATAAAAAGTAGATGATTTCTCAACAGAGAAAATCGCAGGGTCACCCTGAAGTGTTAGACTGTTACTAAGTGATGGAGTCCAAACTTGGAGACCTGGATTCCGGCTTTCCCCCCCTAAATGTGTTACTTTAAAGTCATTTGCTCTCTTGGTGCCAATCTCTTCATCTGTTAAGTCAATGATGCCTTGCCTGCCTGAAGTTGGGGCACTTAGCATCCCTCCCAGCTCTGTGTCTGTGGTTCATTCAGCTTCCCGTTTTCATTGGAAGGGGTCTGGAATGTACTCTAGCCATCACACTTAGAAGCAACATCCTTAGAATGGCTTTAGGATTCAACTGTAAACTATCGCTGTAGCAGATTCCTCTGTGCTATGCCAGGTTTAAGCATGAGTTTCTTTTTCTATGTCACTGATGTAGGAAATAGGAAATCTGAAGAATCTGCTGTGCTTAGATGTCTCTGAAAAGAAGTTGGAAAGACTTCCTGAAGAAATCAGTGGCCTGACTTCATTAACAGATTTAGTCATTTCCCAGAACTTATTAGAAATGATTCTGGATGGCATTGGTAAGTACTGAAAATAACCACTAAGGTGTTTGCTGTTGTCGCGAGCATTTGGAGAATACTCTGACTCCTTGGTCACCACACTCGAGCTGGGGGTGTGGCTCCTTTAGTTTCCTTGTTGCTCGTTTTTTTTTTTTCTTTTGTTGTTGTTTTTAAGAAGGAATGCAAAAATGAATGCAATTTAAGTTTTTCTCTATGCAGGTATTTCTTTCACCCTGGTTTGGTAGAAATTATAGGCATTACTTATAATTATTGACTCATATCTACTCCATGCACACCTTGTGTCAGTGATTTCAGTAGGGATTAGCTCAAAGAATAGAATGTGTTTTGGGCATATGAGCAATCACTAAGAATTTTCTAATTGAACATTCTAAATAGTTTAGAAGTAGCTTTGACCTTATTGCATAACCTGGGGAAGTGCTGTTGAAGGTAGCATGGGATTCTGGAGTTGAGCCCTTTGAGAATAATCTCTTATGAACCATTCTATCTTGTTTCCTTAAAAAAAAATTAGTCGAGCCCTGGCTGGTGTAGCTCAGTGGATTGAGCATGGGCTGGGAACCAAAGGGTCCCAGTTCGATTCCCGGTCAGGACACATGCCTGGGTTGCGGGCCAGGTCCCCAGTGGGGGCCATGTGAGAGGCAACCATACATTGCTCTTTCTCTCCCTCTTTGTCTCCCTCCCTTCCCCTCTCTCTAAAAATAAAAAAATTAGTCGAGACATTTCCTTTGCCACAAAGGTATTCAGTCTAGTTTGAGAAAATAAACACAGAGAAGGTATAAACAGACGTGGACTGGCAGCTCCACCGCAGCAAAGCGGCTTAGAAATTGTAAGAAGCTATATTTAACCATATAGTTGTCATAGGATTGCTGTCTTTGACCTTTATTTAACCTTTATTCAAAACATGAAAGGAAGTTTTCTGAAAGATTTTCAGCAGTGGGAGAAGCAGCGTGGCAGAGGACCACTGCCTTTCCGGTGTTTGGTCAGGATGAAAGTGGTAACCGATAACAGCAGCTTGGCAGCAATATAATCATCGCCTTTGGTTAAGGCCGGTTGGAAAATTGACGGGGATTTTGACTTGAGGTAGAAATATTCCCTGAGAATCACCTGTGGCATCTGAAAGCAGTTGTATGAGCTGGGGGTGTTTTCTTGCTTGTAATGGGAAGATATATGAGGCATGAGATGGCCGACTTCAAGCACTTGAAGACTTATTTCATCTTCCAGTACAAATGGTGAAGTCAAAGGATTGCTGATCTCACAGTGATTTAAGAAAGAGCTTTAAAAGAAGTATTTTTTATGAATTAGCTTGGGCTGCTTGGTGAAGAAAGGGGCACCCTGTCACTAAAAGTGCTCCAGGCGAGGCTGCAGGACCACTCGCCACTAGTGACTGGGAAGGAGACCCCTCTGCTGGGGGAGATGCATCAGGGGTGCGATTCATTGTGCCCTGCAGAGGACGCTGGTGTGTCTCCTGACAGGACAGGTGGAAACCCTCAGGACAGTGTTAGTAGATTATTGATTATGCTAAATAAGGACTTGAGAAGGTTAGTTATACTTTGCCCTGTAGGGGCACACAAGGCAAGTTAACCTTTTCGACATTTCCCTTTCTCCTGCTTTATGTCTCTTTAAGATAGAGGCTGCTGTCCAGTTTTCCTGGAGAAGACGTTAATCACGCCAGCCAGTCTGAGTAGATAACACAGGGCTTCTGCTTTGTAGGCCGAATCCCCTGAGTTGTAGTTGGAAAAGAGAATCCGAAAGATTTAGGACTTTCTTCACTCAGTGGGGACTCAGAGGAGGCTGCAGTAAGCAGATTCTTCTTTTCCATGGCCCGAAGGCATCACCAGAAGTTCATCTTCCTGCCCCAAGTGTAATAGACCCATTCCATAATGCGACTTTTCAAAGATTACCATCTAATTCTGTGTGTGTAGAAATACTTCAATATAGGGATCATCACTAAGTCATTTTCATTTATAAATGATAGAATAAACTGCACTTTATTGTTTTGTTTTGTTTTTTTGTTTTTAGTAAGGAGAATTCTTGGACTGAGATACAAGTCTATCTTCTTTGTACACAAAAACTTTATTTTTAAAGATTCATTAAGAGCCAGCTCTTTGTTTTTCTTTAAATTTTCTGGTTTTGATATGATATTTTTAGGTAGTGACTTTTAAAATGATTCGCTTCTAATTGCTGGCTATTTTTGATGTTTGGAACAAATTATTTTAACTGTGAACCTTTTGTGGTGGAAATGAGAATGATACAGTTTCATTATGAACAGCTGGGTAAGGAAAAATGAATAACTATTTAAAACAAGAAAGAACAGCTAATAGGAAATAACAAAGTGATGATTAGGAAAACAATTGTGACTAATGAGTTGAAATAATGCTTTTACAGGAAAACTAAAGAAACTGTCGATCCTGAAGGTGGACCAGAACAGACTGACGCAGTTGCCTGAGACAGTTGGGGACTGTGAAAGCCTCACTGAGTTGGTTTTTACGGAAAACTGACTCCCGGTGAGTGTGGTTCGTACATTCAAATGAATATTGATAATGTGATTTCTATATTATAAAGACTTAGTAGGGTAGATTCTACTTACTTTTGATGTGGGTGGACTAAATGGAAATTTCCTTATGTTAATCTGAAAAGGGGACTTGGGAAGCAAATACGTGTCATAAAGGTGAAGAAGACGGTGTTTAGGTCCCCCTATTGGAGTGCATGCCGGTTGTGGTGCTTACAGTGGGGGGACTGCACTGACACCTGACAGGGGTCACCAGGGAGGTGGTGATGCCTCTGCTGGGGCATCCAAGGACCTCCAGAGGAACTGCTGTTCTCTCTGGATTCTTTGGAAATGGTGGTTGGCCAGGGAAATCCTGGGTGGGACTGGGGGAAGGAATGCTCCTTTGGGGGGAGCCAGAGAGTGGCGTCTGCTGGCCTGGATCTGTGATCTCACCCTGCCCTAGAAATTGAGGGTGGGGTGACACAGGCTCCCTGTCTTTCCTGGGGTAAAGGCCTGGCAGGTACCACGTACCGGGGCAGGTCAGCAGGGCGACCACGAGGCCCGGTTGCCTTCTCTCTGCCTGCTGCTGTCCTCCGTTACTACTTCATCTCCTTTTCCTCCTTTTTAGTGGTCTGTAGCCACTGTTTTTTCTCCAGTTCACTTTCCTTTTTGCTGTCTTTATTTTGTCACTTTATTTTTTATTCAACTTTTCCTTATCCTTGTTTCTATTTTTTCCTTTTCCTCTTTCTTTATCAAAAGAATAAGTAATGCTCTTTAAGTGAAAAAGCCAAAAAAGGCAGGAGTTCATTCAAAGACAGAATCAGCAGGGGGGATCTGGCAGCATCTGCTCTCAGGCAGCTCGAACTCCTCAGGATGGTGTGGTGGCAGCGACCAAATTTCTGCCCTAGTTTGTGGTGTTAGGTTTACAAATAGTAATCCTAACAATTTTTAAAGTAGCACTCACCCTCAGATTCCTTGAGAGTGTTGAGACCCCCAGGTCGGCCTTGGCCTCGTTCCTGTAGGACCCTGTGCTCCACACCCCAGCTGATACAGCCCCCCTCTTCCCCTGGTGTCACAGCGCCCTGCCGGGGGTTCGAGTCCCTGCCACGGCACTGTGGCTTCCACAGTCAGCCCAGCAGTCGTGTCAGTGTGGTTCTCGAAGGTGTGAGCAGGGAAGGGGGAATCTTAAAGAAATTAAATTCTCACTCGAGTTGAAGAACTTTCATTACCTCTTTACTAGGTGTTTCTCTATTCCCAACGAAATGCAAAATATTTAATCCCATATCCCCCAAGTGACATTCACAGATATCTGATATTCAGGAAGAACTGTTACTTCTGTTACGGGATGAGATTATATTCTTTATGTTTTTGAAAAGATCTGTTGTACTGTGCTGTGTTAAAAGTTAATAATAAAAATGTTATTTTAACAGATCTTACCTAAAAGCATTGGAAAACTTAAGAAGCTGAGCAACTTGAATGCAGACAGAAATAAATTAGTGTCTTTACCCAAAGAGGTATGTGCTTTAAAAATAATAATAAAGTAATAATTATCAAGAAATAACACAGAAGGGATCAGAAATGTCAAATACTTTTAAAAGACTATGTGGTATTTTTAAAGGCCTGCACTCCCAACTGTGAGTGTAGAGGTGGTTGGAGGAGTACATCAAAGGGTGATCATCAGTAACACTGAAGAAAGTAGGTGGGTGTCTCAACTTTAAGAAAGAAAGAGACTGGTGTTTTGGGCTTGACCGACAGAAAACAGTGACAGCATCGACAGAGATGGGTGATTTGAGAGTTTGGCAGAGGAAATGGATGACTTCAGATTTGATCGAATTTAATGCAAAACTAAACTACCCCATAGCCATTGAAATTACAAAAATAGGTCTTGATGCAACCCTGTTCCTGGGAAGAGACAGACCCTGGGCAAGTGTCCATGTCATGGAGAGTGAAGGACTCTTCACGAAAGTGTTCACCTAGAGGAAGGCCAATGGGAAGCACAGCCAGATTTTTAGGATTGTTTCCTTGTCGGTGCTTTAAGCAGGAGAAATGAGACAGCTGCTGTCCCCTGCAGAGAACAGCTTTGTCGCTTCCAGGCTAAGTTCTGGCAGGGAGGTTAACATGCCGAAAACGAGAAGTCCATTGCATGTTAAACAAGGAGGTGTCTAGTGTGTTGTTTAAAAGGAAGGCTTCCTTTCTGCTAGGAACTAGGAGAACTTGATTGGAGTTGGGTAGTGTTGAGCTTTTATTAGCAATAAAAATTCAGTATGAGTGAATTTTTATTAGCAACATAGCCTAAAAGTAAGTTTAAGCCACCATTTTTCCTTCCATTGAATGTTGGTGAGTCCACCCCCCTTTGTCAGGGCCTCGCATAAAAAGGTATGGGATTGTGTGGTATAAACACTGGCCAGGTGCAGTTTCCTTTGTATTTCTCTGTTTCGACACTTTCCAACATCTATCTTGGAATAATTCAAAGCCACCATCTAACCTGCCAGAACTTGAGGGGTTCTAATTCTGCTGGGATACTTCTCAGGGTGTCTGAACTTGGCCTGATGTTTTCTTTCCTGTCCTCATCTTGGTGCTCTGCCCTCTGTGTTTCAGTCTGCTCCCTGCGTTGGGCGGGAAGTGTTCCTGAATGGAAGCATGAAGACGTTTATTATGTTAGGTTGGCCAAAAAGCCCATTTAATTTTTTCTTTAAAATGAAAGACACATTTTTCATTTTCATCAGTAACTTTATTGCTTTGGATATTTTGAATGTGTTGGCTATCTCTTATATCCTGCTGTCCTGCTGTCGGCTTCTAGTGGGTAAAGGCCGGGGTGCTGCTAAACATCTTCAATGTGTAAGACAGCCCCACAGCAGAGTTATTTGGCCAAAATGTCAATAGTACCAAGAAACTTCACAAACCACTTTTGACACATTCGATCAGTCACAGCACTTTCTGCATATATTGCACAAATCCTTTTTTTGCATTTCAGTTGAGTTTTTACCTTTCCTAAAATAAGCATAATACTCCAAAAATGTTGCGTATCTTTTTCTATCTTCAATATTAAAATGGCTGCACAAAAATTCACCAATTTTGATAAGTTCTTTAAAATATTTATTTTTAAAGAGGAAGGGAGGGAGAAAGAGAGGGAGAGAAGCATCAATAGGTGGTTGCCTCTCATGCGCCCCCTACTGGGGACCTGGCCCACAACCCCGGCATGTGCCCTGATTGGGAATCAAACTGGCGACCCTTTGGTTCTCAGGCCAGCACTAAATTCACTGAGCAACACCAGCTGGGCCTATAAGTTATTTATTTATTTTTTTTAATGCAAGCTGATATGACAGCTGTCACGATACAATCTAACAAAATTGTTTCGAATGAAGTTAAAGACAACTAAATACTCCTAGAGCTATATTATGGGGGAAAAAAGTAATGGACTTTTGGCCAGCCTAATAAATGTGACCATATTTTGACATATCCTGAACACTGGCCTCTAAATAAAACTGTTTCCAACTCTTTTCAGTCTACATCTCAACATAACTGGGACACAACTAAGAGATTCTGCTAATTAAAACATTTTGGTCCAGGCTCTAAGTGATAAACCAGAACACAGAGCTGAACACTATTCTGAACATTGATTTTACTCTTGTTGAGTAGTATACACAGACAGATAAGAGACTGGACACAAACACACTCACAGAGAAGTGGAAAAGATTTATTACTTTCTTCCTCAGCACCATGTGCTGATGAGGTGCTTTCATGTATGTTTAACTCATCGAGTCCTCACAGCAGCTTTGAAGGTCATGAGGATTTCCTCATTTCACAGATAGGGAAACTGAGGCCAATGAAGAGCTTTCGTTACTTGGGCTCCTATAGCTAGGAGTTCGGAGAACCGGGCTGCAAAGATGTGTTTCCCCACAGCCAGCTCACTGCCCTTTCACTGGCCAGTAAAAGCATGGCCACTCAGCTAATACTGATTCAGCCCAACCTTTTCATCCGTGTGACCTTGCAGTGTGGCAGGGCCATAATTTGGTTAAAAAAAAAGTCAGATTATCTTTAGTTTGGACATTTTAGAAAACTAATACATTTTAGGGATATTTCAAGGAAAATACCGAAGAGAGCAGTCTCGTAAGTATAGTGTTAACAGTCTCCACTTCACCACCCGCCCCCAACCTCCCTCCCTTTCTTTTTTGGTTCTCTCTTTCTAAGGAGCACATACATGCCAGACAAGAACTTCAGAATTCTATTTTTGTAAGACTCACCATCATTGCAGGGTCAGCCCTCTGTTCACTGAAGAGACTGAGACCCATACCTCGTGTTTCCTTTCAGAGGGTTGTGTCTAGTGTGTGCCGTATGTCTGCATGAAGCTACTAGGGACAGCTTCTCATGATTTGAAAAGTGCAAGTATTTCTCACTTCAAAGCGTTTTAGCTAGCTATCACATTTTACTTGTTTTCCAAGAAATTATGATTAGTTTTTCTGGCATCCAGAGTTTGATAAAGGAATGGAGTTCGTGCCTGTTGTGTCAGCTGCCTGATAAAGTGGAGAATGTGGAGGCTTTTAGGAACTGGATCTTGTCTGGCACACCTTCACTCCCACTCACACGCACCAAGCTCCTGGAATAGGAAGTGCACTGAGCATATGTCTCCAATTCCGCTGTGGGTCCCAGCTTGGTAACCCAGCAGAAATGGTTGAATGCTCGCCTCTGACCGTCGGGGCCGAGCAGCCAAGTCTCTCAGGGCCTCCTGACCTCAAATTGCGTCATGTTGGTCTGGGCTGCTCCATCGTGCTGTGAGTCTGTGTGCAGTGAATGTGGCAGACCCTCTGGACCTGTGTGTGTGGGGGCGGGTTGTGCCCAGTGACCACGTGTGTGTGTGTGCTCGCTCTGTCTCCAACCCTGATGCAGTTTGATCAAATTCTGCACTTTCCTGATTGGATTCTTTTCTTTCAAAATGTTACTACTTTCTCTTGAGCAGTTAAATTGCATGCACGACATACCTAAACAGAAATGCTGACCAATTTAATTTATATGCCAAAAATCCTTAGTTGTATTAATTGCCATTGGTCTGGTGTGCTATGTAGTTCTTCCTAGTTTTTGTCTTTTTAAAAATTTGATAGTATTGTATATTATCAATTTCATAGCACAGCTTCTCAGTGTATAGCAGCATTTATTTGCATTTTTTCCCAAATGATTGAGGGGAAAATGTGTGTACTGTGTGGGTCACAATAATAGATTGTTTGTGTTTTGTGGTGTTATTTGTAGTAAACATTTGCAAATCAATGAATGTCTCTTGTTTTCTTAATTGTTAGCTGCTTGGGAATTTAGAAAAGTCAGGTAAACTTGTTACCTTGTAAGTATTGTTCAGACCACAGTTACATCTCTCACTGCCGTTTGTAGTAAACATTTGCAAATCAATGAATGTCTCTTGTTTTCTTAATTGTTAGCTGCTTGGGAATTTAGAAAAGTCAGGTAAACTTGTTACCTTGTAAGTATTGTTCAGACCACAGTTACATCTCTCACTGCCGTTTGCTTCATAAATGCATGGAGACCCGATCGGCTGACTGCTTTGTGTGCGCCTCATTGTCAAATACTGGGCATTTTCCTCTTCACTCAGTTTTTTTTTAATGACTGCATGGCCTGGAACATTTTTTGTTATGTCAATTTGTTCAGATTATTTTCTCAAGAGAATGCTTTTCTATGAATTACATTTTGAGTTACTCAGAAACTCTCAAAGGCATAACTTGGCAGCTCATCTGTCTTCACTGAATTCCAGTTTGCTGGCACCATTCTGTCTGATGGAAAGGCTAGATTGGCTTTATTTGCTACATGTGGCATGCTTCTGATTTTTCAAGCAACTTGTTTGTATCTTTCATTTTTCATCTTATCGCTTAAGTATGTATACTTCTGGGAAAAGGAGGTTCCCTAAAACTCTCCTAATTTTGGCAGAGGGAAGAATGAAGAAGAGACGGTGTTGTGGTGTGATTTGTGGGTAGACAGGGTGTTACATGTGTGATCGTGGGTATGATGGAAGACAGCCAGTGACTTCCTAATATTCCCGAAGCAAACTTTAACTTTAAAGAGCCTGGGCCTTACAGAGTTTCAGACTGGAAGAAACTGAGTGTATTTCCAAGTTCAGACCCCAGCCTTTCGTCTGCAGTAAGTCAGAATGGTAATGACCCTAACTACATCCATCGATCCAGTCAAATGAGGCAAATAGGATTTGCAGATCATTCATCAAAGCTTTCTTTATCAGGTGATCTGTCAGCATTAAGTGCCCATAAACATTATTGTATTCACAAATGTCTCTAGTGATCAAGTATGCATTTTATAGATAGCTTTCTGCCTTCTTACTATAATTTAAAATTATTTTAGTGAATAATTTAGACTATTCCCATTATAGTTTAAATGACTTATTATTAAATAAAAGATCATGTAAAATCTAGAAATACTAGAATAAAATATACTTGACCATTGGATTTCAAGATGGAGAAAGTATTCTTAAACTTGAAAGAGGAAATAAATTATAAAAGAAATAGTTGATGTATTTGTCTGTATAAAAATGAGATTTCTGATCTTTAAGAAGGTACAGATAGCCTGGAGGTGGGGGGACATTTACAACATTGCAAACAAATGAGCTCTCTTCTTACTCTGTTAGAAATTCTTTCATATCATTGAGAAAAAGATGCTCCCACTATAGAAGTGGACAGAAATGAAAGCAAAGAAATTCCCTCCCCAAGAATCAGTAAGTGATTCTTAGTAAAAAAAAAAAGAAATGACTATAAATATGAAAAACTTTTAGCTCCCTCAGTATTCACAGAAATGTTAATGGAAGCATTTTGACCTGTCAGATTTTCAAGGTTTAAAAATGGTAATAATGATACCAAATTTTGGCTAGGCTACAGGGAAGGGCATATTATTATGGAAGTATAAATTATTATGGCTTCTCTGGTAGGGAATACGATAATAGTATTAAAAACCTAAAAAGTGTGCACACCCCTTGATTCTGCAGTCCCACTTCTAGGACCTTGACCCTAAGGACACAGTTATGGATACGCACTAAGAATGATGCACAAGACTGTCTCTCACAGTGCATAGAGGAGCAGCTAATGTCAGCCAGCAGCATGCAAGCATGTACTGGGGCAGCTGACAGGTGCCCAGTGCTGTTGGCTTTCATGCTTATTCTTGTCTAATTTTTGCAACAGTTGTGTGAAGTGTAGATAAATCATTATCAATATCTAACAAGTTGTGAAACTAAGAGGGGTTAAGTAACTTGGCCATTGTATGTGTGTACGTGTACAAGATTTTTATTCTCTAGTCAACGTAAGTTACTTTCTTATAAGTAAAAAGGAAGAATGTCATAGCTATTACTGGGTATTTTGATGTCAGTGGTCCAGCAATTCAGAGTCCCAAAGCCAAGTAGTTTCCAAAATATTTATGATGTAGGGAACATTTGAATAGTATGCCACAGATCGTGATGTTTTGGAAAGGCCAAAAATAGTCTTTGGTTTCTAAAATTACACATCATAATATTTCTGTTTAAATTGTATTTTCACCAGATTTTTTGCTTATTGTACATTTTCCTTTTTGCCACTGAAGTGTGGGTTTAGTTCTGTTATAAATGATATCAAAGGGAGGATGCTGAGGGAAATGAAAGCTCCTTAATACTTAAGACAGGCATTCACACAGTGGAATATAGGCAGACAAAGGTAGGCTTTGTCTTTGAATCCTTGAATCTATTTGATTATCTTCTCCAGGGTAAAGTAACCTTCAGGCAATTAATACTTAGTGAAAGTTGACCTAACTAAATGTTTGCTTAATGGTCTGCAGGTCCCATCTCCTTGAGATGGATTAGATCAGCAACAAACAGGTGAGAACAGTATCATCTTGACTTTAGAAATACAAAACAGCTAAACAGGATTCTCGGCTATATTTTGTTATTCTCAGAGGACCCAAGTCCAACCCCTTGGATCCTGGGAAAGTGTTATTATGTGGTTTAAGGGAGGTTTAAAAATACTAGCTTCCTACATTACTGGTAGTAAGTTATTTAAACAGTGACTCTGCTTCCCTGAATTTCTAAGTGATACAGATATTATATCCTAGTGGCCACTTTAAGGAGCCTGTAAATTCTGCTTGCTGAACCCAAAAGAGAAAGCGAAAATACATGTGAATGTTATAAGTAATATAATACTGAACTCATATCAACTCTTCACGGGTGTTAACACGAAATGTCATTGTGGTACATTGTCAAGGAGACAGTGTTTTTTTTTAATTAATTAATTTATTTTTGGCTTTTTTTGACTTTTTATAGAGCATTATATAACATTACGACTTAAATGACAATGAATACAGCACAATATAATCTATAAAGTAAGCTTCGTTTAATTTTCTGCCTCTGAATTTTAAATAATCAAATAAGTGGAGAGAATCCCTTCAAGTACGGCCTCACATGCTTTATCTTTTTTAATCCTTCTCAAACAGGATATCTTTTTCATCTTTTACCAGGCTAATACTTGGATTACTTCTTTGGCAATTACTTTCTTTTGCTGTTAGAAATTTGTGTACTTTTCTTATCTCACATTTAGATTATTTGTCCCGTAAGGGTTTTTTTCAATATTTAAAAAAAATTATTTTTTAAGTAGCCCAAGTGCCCATCAGTAGATGGGTGGATAAAACAACTATGGGACATTTACACAATGGAATATTGCTTGGCTGTAAGAACAGAAGAAAATTTTAGCCTTTGCGACAGCGTGGATGGACCTGGAGAACATTATGCTGAGTGAAACAAGCCAGTCAGAGGAAGACAAATACCATATGGTTTCACTCATATGTGGAATCTAATGAAGAAACTGAACTAACAAGCAAAATAGACTGATAGATGGAGAGCAGGGTAACAGCTCTGTGGGTGGGGGGAGGTTAGGGGGTGGAGGGATTGAGCAAAGAGAGAGAGGACTCATGGACATGGCCACCGGAGTGGTGATTGGCGGGGAGGGGGCAGAAGGGCATAGGTGGTGATGTGAGATGCCGTTTTAAAGAGTTCAGGAGGTTCAGGGAAGAGCTCACAGCATCAGTGCTGGTCCAGCATAGTAGTCTGTAGCCACTCAAGTGGTGACTGAGCTTTTCATTTGGGTATGGAATTTTCACTTCTTTGAAAAACAATGGCTACCACATTTGTTTGGCAACAGCAATAGACCCATTCTATATTGGGTTGGCCAAAAAGTCCATTTAGTATTTTCTGTAAAATAAAATAATTTTTCATTTTCACTGGTAACTTTATTGATTTGGACATTTTGAGGATGTCGGCTATCTCCTGCTATTGGCTTCTAGTGGGGAGAGGCCAGGGATGCTACCAAACGTCTTCCAGTGCATGAGACAGCTCCACAGCAAAGAATTATTTGGCCAAAATGGCAGTAGTACCAAGAAACTTTGCAAACCCCATTTGACAAGTTCAATCAGTCACAGCATCTTCTGCATACACTGCACGAATCGTCTTTTTGCATTTCAGTTGCAGTTTTACCTTTCCTGAAGTAATAATGCATAGTACACTGAAAATGTTGTGTATCTTCTTCCATCTTCAATATTAAAATGGCTGCACAAAAATTCACCAATTTTGATAAGTTTTTTAAAAATGCATGATGATATGACAGCTGTCACCATACAATCTAACAAAATTTTTTCGAATGAAGTTAAAGACAAGCAAGCACTGCTAGAACCATCGTACAGAAAAAAACAAACTTTTGGGCCAACCCAATATATTTGTGGTTTCATTTAATTCAATCCTTACTGTTATTTTTGGTTAAAGTAATGTATTCACTCCCACAAAAACATGATCAAGCCTAAATTCTCATCCAGGTGTGTGTGATCTCAAAGCACAGACTCTCTGCTTTGCACTACATTCCTCTGATGTCTATAAAGAACTGTATCTTTTAAGTTACGATTTTGACTGCTTAATAATCTTTTCTAAAAGCCAAGGTTCGGGCCATCCCTTTTTGGCTGACTTGGTAAGAGGGCGCCGTTTGAGTGATGTGTGACCTTGGCGAGTAACAACACTGGCTCTTTGTTGGCATTGTTTTCCAAAAACCGTAGACAACAGAGGTCAGAGGTCACTCTGCCAGCTTTGACAACCCAGAGTGCCTAGGAGGCTCGTGAATACAATTGCTTGCCTCCTTTTACATCTCAAATTTGTGTGAGGCCAGAGAGAGAAAGGAAAAAAGAAAAATGAAACTGTAAGCACAGTAGACAGCTCACACACTCCACTGGGAGTTCATGCTGTTTCCTCCCAAACGCTTAAAGAATGATCATTCGTCCAGAACTTTTATTGCTCCCACAACTTTTAGAGCCCTTTCTGATGCAGTTTAATTAGTTAATTAAGTTTTGTAATATATAGTATATACACGTGATACAAATTGAGAATGTTCCCATGGAGTAGTGGTAGGGCCCCAAAACAGATACCCTGCGGGGGGCTGGGACGTGGTGCCAGGAATCACACTGCAGGCGTGTGTCTATCCGCCCTCCGGGAGCTCGGCGTCCCACCGGGGCCGTGTGTGCGAGTGACTGGTACTGGCTGCTTTGCCGCCCCGCGGCAGGACTGCAGGGCGGGGGCGGGGGCGGGGGCGACCACTGCCCCCGCTGAGCGCAGGCTCTAGTGCGGGCACCTCTCCACAGGCAGCAGAGTCAGGAACCTCTCCAGGAAGACCTTGGGTCCTCCTTCCCATGAATAGGTTTTTGTTGGGACCATCTAAATGTCTCAGATGATCTAATCGTGTCAATTCTCCAAAGATTCAACATTTTGATTTTTTTCCTTCTATAATATTCCTGGGCACGAACTTGATGATTGCCTTTGTCAAGGGAGGGAAGAATGCCTAGCCCCACAGAAGATCCTTTTAGGACACAATATTAGGGCCCTATATTTATAAAATATAAGGAAGGCCACTTAAGTGGTTCTTTCTAGGGGAAAAAATGCTATACATAGCTTCAGATAATAACTTTAAGTAGCAGCCTTTCACTAGGAAGTAAATTAATAAATGTAAACATATAAACATACATAAATGTTTTGGTCGGTAGATAGCCTTCACAGGTGAGCAGATAGAATGGGTACTAGACCCTCCGGGCACCCCGATTATATGTAAATATGCAATTTAAACAGTTGCTTAGTCACAGGGTCTGTCAGAGGTTGGGATAGACCAGAATTGGGAGAGGAGAGCAGAGAGCGATGGATCAGTAGGAGGTTCTGGAAACACTTTGTGAAGTAGAGGGTGTGAAGCTAATTTTGGAGAATTGATAAGATTTAGAAAGACAAACTAGAAGGGCATTTCTCTAAGAAAGAGCTGCACCAGAAATGTCCGGCGTGTGTTAGAGGACAGTGAGTAAGCCCGTTTTGCTGGGATGGGACATGTGAATACTGAGAAATGAAGGGGACAGTCCAAAAGCCTCTCCACATATCTGGGTGTTTTCCTGGTGATAAGAGACGAATATTAGTCTGTGTTTTCTTCTGTTTATTTTTCTTTTAGATCCATTATGATTAAATGCTTGGTTAAAGATATTATTTCAGAATCTTTACATTAACTCCAAAAGGAAGACATAATAAGATCTTGCATGAAGGAAATTGTGTAGCAATTTCCTAAGTATGCATTCTGCTTTTTAAGATCTATACATATACGAACCAGAATCATAAACAGAAAAGGTCAGAAGCTATATTCAGACATCACTGAAGATTCCATCAAGTCATTTGCCCCTCAGCGAGGGGAAGGCTGTGGAGTATTTTTCCATGTGTCACAGAGACATCAATAGGTTCCTTCATGAGCCTTTTCTCGAAGTTGCTCCTAGGGTAGCGCACACAGGAAGAACGCGGGACTGTATGGAGTCCTGCAGAATGCTGTGTCTGGGATCGAGTTATTTTTTCACCCCCTCGGTGCAGCTTGCCTGACTGTAGAAACCACAGCCAATTTGTTCAAGAGACTCATTGAATTCTTTTGTGTTTATGTATTTTGTTGAATACCAGATTTACATGAAGCTCAGTTACCTTTGAATTGCTTGCTTTAAAAAAAAAAAGGAGTGATAATCAAATTTGGTGTGGAGGTCGGTATTAACGCATGCTTTTACCAGCAGATCATAGCTGAGGAGATAAATGTATGCATTTACCAAATTCACTATCAGCTAAAATGTTGATTTTTGTATTGGTCAAAGGAAAAGGAATTGACTAAATTAAGTTGTGAATGGAAGCTGTTAAAAGTTGTGTGGTGGAAAGTAATGTACTGTATCATCTATCAGATGAGCCTCCTTGCCCCGTTTTTTAATAAACCGAAACGCTGGGAACACTGAAGTTAATGTGATGGACAGGTCTCCAAGGGCGTGGCTTTGGATCTTTGAAACCTAGAATTCTTAAACCTCCGTATGACTTGGTGACATTTGTCTGGACCCGTGTGCTTGGTTGGTTAACGTGTTTAAGAGATGTAGTTGCACTGTAGCAATGGAAAATAACTCCTATCCAGAATGAAATTTTTGAACTGTTTGTTTATTTTCTTGATTTAATTTAGAACATGTGTGTTTATTGTTTTACAGGGATTTGTATAACCACAGTGGACTACTCAGTGTTTTGTATGATTTAAATTAATCACAGTTGATTATCAGTGAGACCTAAAATCCTGTGGCATAATTTTGTGCATCATTTCTTGCCCTTTGATAAACGAGCCCATGACCATTTCTCCCCCAAAACCCAGAAACAAGGTGTGTTTTCCTTCCTGTTGCAGATCGGTGGGTGCTGCAGCCTCACTGTGTTCTGCGTGCATGACAACAGACTGACTCAGATACCTGCTGAGGTGTTACAGGCCACAGAGCTTCATGTCCTGGACGTGGCAGGGAACAGGTAAGCATACTCTGTTTGCTTCACCTGAGAGAAAGGAACAGATGTTCGCGTACCTCAGCCTTGGCCACGCCATCTTGCCTTGCTCCGTCTGATAGAATAACATACCAGGGAGCCGGACGGGCCCGGCCCCGGGAAGTTTCCCGTGCAGGTGCTGCAGTGGCTGAGCCCCATGGGGTAGAGAAAGCCAGGGACAGCCTGAATGTGGGGTGCTTCATAGTTTAAGTGGATGTTTCTGTAGGCATGCGTCCCAGAACAGCAGGACAGTGGTGTCAGGGAAGGAGCGTTGCCCGAGAGCTGAAAGACGCAGGTTTCACCCCAGCTTTGTAAGTCATCACGGGCCTCACAGTGTCCTCATCTAAAAAATGAACTCGAATGACCTTCAATCAGGGGTCTTGAGGTGCTCTGCTGGTGACTCTGACCCTCTGAAATTGTAAACAGGGTTGCATTCAGGGACACTTTCCTGCCGAGAGAATCCACAACTAATGTCAGAATCACCAAGTGATTCATAATCTGAAAAAAGTGAAGAGCCACTAGACTAGTGTCCTCAAGGTTGTGGCAGCAGCATTTCTCAAGTTCTTGGGTCAGAGGTCATGTTTGACTATTCACCCACCAGTTTCCAGAATATTTCTTCTCTTCACCTTTGTAGAATATTGATTTGTCCTATCCATTCTGAACTACTTTCATCACCTTGAATATCACATGCACTGTCTTCCCCCTGAGACTACACAAGCTATTCTGTCTAGCTGGGGCCCTCTTCTCTCTTTCCCTACCTTTATTCTTCATCATTTATGTTTTTATGTTCTCCAGAAAGCATTCATCTCTCTGAATCTGCGTTTTTAAATTACCCCTAACTTAGCCCTGTTAGTTGTCTGTCTCCGCGTATGTAACCCTCCTAAACCTAAAGTTGGATGTTACGGTTAGCGCCAGTATTATCATGTCCCTGCACAGCACCTTGTGCATAGTAGATACCTGGGAAAATGTTAAAAATGTTAGTCTTGCAGCATGAATAGCAGGCCCCTTTGAAATGCCTTGTGTCACAGGCGGCACCACCAGGAGTAATTAAAAACTGCTTTTGAGTGTTACATCCTTACACAGGAGACGGAGTGCGCAAGTAGGGGAAGATGGTCCAGAGTGTTTGGGGGACTGTGTCCTGAGTGCTGATTAGCTGGTCACTTAGGTCAGGCTCACCTGCCACTTTTCACTCTTGCTAATGGGTTATAGACAACGGTGCTGAGTAAACAGCCGCACTCGGCAGGAACCTGGAGATGAGTTATGGCCTCAAAAGCGCTCACCCTTTTAAAGTAAATGCTTTCAGGACATCTTGATAGATTCATAAGACCACTAAACTAGTGACTGAAAACTCTGGATTAATGAGTCGAATGTTGCATTTTTGTTGGACTTAAGAGTAATAAGCGATTTAAAGCTTGAGAAGGGTGGCTTCCTGACCTCTCACCTGCAGCAGTAGAAACTTGGTGACTCCGCCCTCCCCTGGCTCTTGCCCTCCTGATGAGCATGAATTTGCACCAGTGAGTCTTGAGTGGAAAGATGTCTCTAATGTCTAAAAACTGACTTTCTCTGGACCGAAGGTTTCATTCTCCAGTTCTCCAAAGAAGGGAAAGTTAATTTTTATTATGCTTGAGCCAGGGTGGAGAAAAGCCATTTAAAAAGTTGAGTTACATAGGTGTCATCTGAGTCAGTTAAGTGTGTCATTTAGTCCATGTATATATAGATTAATGACTAAGTTTTAAGCCTATTAATATATTTAATTACTTATTTTAAAGTATAGAAACTAATAAAAACATAGGACAACCATGTGAGCTTTTCAGCTTGCAGAAATGTCCCTCACACCGTGAGAAATCACACCAAGTATGAGAGAAGTTTCTGCCCTTCTCTGAGGCATATAAAAATAGCATATGGCACAAGGAAACTACGCCTTAGTTTCCAAAAATTGTCTTTGATAAATTTGGTGCGGTAAGTTACAGCAAGGATAACTGTGAAATGCCACTTGGAAACAAAGCATCAAACGTCTGGTACCGTAATGGAGGCGGTGTCTCAGAGCATCAGCTACTCGCAGATACAGAACATACATTTCTTTATTTCTTAGCCTCTTTCCCATAGAAATATCCACCAAATACACGAAATTGGGTATTTGAGGACCTTCCTTGCAGTGTTAGTATACCAAATACTAGAAACAATGGCTGACAATGGGGAAATAGTTTACACTTTAGAATTTTATAATAGAAAAAATTAATTTTAAAATATTAAAAGATATTACATTGCAACTGTTAGAATGGCTATTATGAAAAAGATAAGAAATAACAAGGAAGTGGAGAAAAGGGACCCCTATGCACGGTTTGGTTGGAAAGGTGGACTTGTGCAGCCACTATAAAAAACAGTATAGAGGTTCCTCAGGAACTTAAAATTAGAAGTTCCATAAGATGCAGCTGTTCTACTTCTGGGTATATGAGGTCTGTCCA
>PVJI01023990.1:0-21873 GCA_004026765.1 Micronycteris hirsuta
CTTTAGTTTGCATTTTTCAGATGGCTAATAATGATGAGAAACTTTCCAAGTGCTTATTGCCATTGGTTTCCTTTCTTTGGTGAAATAACCGCTCATATTTTGCCTATTTTAAAATTTATTTGGATTTTTGTCTTTTCATTATTGGGTTGTAAGATTTTTCTTAAAGGGTGTGCTCTGGACACAAACTCTTGTGGATATATGTATTAGCCAGTACATGTCTGTAGCTTATCTTTCATTATCATAAATTTCCTGGAAAGAGCAGATATTTTTTAATTTTGTGAATGCTAATTTGTCAGTCTTTTATAGTTAGTGTTTTTTTCCCGATAAAATTTATTTGTTGCCCTGGCTAGTGTGACTCAGTGGATTGAGTGCCAGCCTGTTAACCGAAGGGTCCCCAGTTCGATTCCCAGTCAGGATGCATGCCTGGGTTGTGGGCCAGGTCCCTGGCTTCCAACTGATGTTTCTCTCTCACATCAATGTTTCTCTCCCTCTCTCTCTCCCTCCTTTCCTCTCTCTTTGAAAATAAATGAAATCTTAAAAAAAATGATTTATTTGCATATCCAATATCAAAATATGTTTCTTTTATGTTTATCCTAGAGTCTAAGAATTTTAGATTCTGTGTTTAGTTATAGAGTTCATATCAAATTTATTTTTTATTTTGCATAAAGTATTAAGATATTTTTGTAAAATGTCCATTTGCTTTATTGATACTTGTTGAAAATACTCATTGAAATAATTTGGAAACTTTTTTAATCATCATTTGTCCACATACATGTGCGTCTGTCTCTAGGTTTTCTATTCTTTTGAATTGAACTATGTGTTTATCCTTCATTACACACTGTTTCAATTACAATACCTGTACTTTAAAAAGACCTCTTTACTATTTGAGGTTCTTTATTTTCATAGTAAATTTGAAATCAACTTGTCAAATACTACCAAAAAATTGCTACCGGGATTATGACTAAGATTGCATTGAATTTATAGAATAATTGGAGGATAGCTGCCATGTAAATGTATTGGGTTTTTCAAACTTAATATAACTGTATATTAAGATTTTAATCTCAGCAATGTTTTAGAACTATCAATATACACGTCTTATAAATATTTTTTAATTTTATGATTAAAAATTTTGTTTTCAATGTTATTATAAATAGTATCTTTGATAGATATTCATTTTTCAATAGTTTACTTCTAATATAAACAGGTATAATTGACTTTTATATAATGATTTTGCATAACACAATCTTTATAAACTTGCTTATTAGTTATTTTTTCCTAGTAATGTGTCATAAATTACAATGTAATTTGTGAATAAAGACAGTTCTGCTGCTTTTTGTAAAAAAACCCTCACCGGAGGATGTCTTTACTGATTTTAGAGAGAAAGGAAGGGAGAAAATGTGAAAGAGAGAAACATCGATGTGAGAAATATCAATCGACTGCCCCGGGGGGCCCACCCCGGACCAGAGATCAAACCCCAAACCTTTTGGTGTACAGGATGATGCTCCAACCAGCTGGGCCACCCTGCCAAAGCTGCTTCTTTCTTTTCAGATGTTTATGCCTTGTATCTTTTTCTCACCTTATTTCAATGGTAAGCATCCTTCACACCAATTTGAGCTGAGAGTAGATATCATTACTTTGTTCTGGATCTTAGGGAGAACTCATCCTGTGTTTTAGTTATATTTAGTGTAAGTGTAGATTTTTAGTTTATATCATATCAGTGTTAAATAATTACTTTATGTTCCTAATAAATTTTTAATCAATGGATGTTAAATATAATTAAATGCATTTTCTACAACTATTGTGATTATGACTTCTCCTTTGCTTTATTAATATGGTGAGTTTTATTGATTTGAAGGATAAACCAAGTCCCATGCCTGCAGTAAATCCCACTCAGTCACAGTGTTTATTTCTTTTACTGTAATGTTAGATAAAGTTGGCTATATTTTGTTAAGAATTTTGGCACCTATGTTTCCAAAAACTGTAGGTCTTTAATGTTTTTCTTGTTTTGCTTTGCTTTGTTTTGTTTTTTGGTCTGATTTTGTTATCAGAATAATATAGTAAAATGTCTGGTAAAATGTACCAGTGAAGCTTTCTGGGCATGATGTTTATGAGTGCCACATTGTAAATTGTTTATTCAATTTAATTAGTAGATATAAAACTATTCCAGGTTTCTAATTCTTCTTATTTCAGTTTGTGTTTAGAAAGAATTTTCCATTTGGTTATAAATTGCCAAATTTCTTAATGTAAAGTGTTTCATAATATTACCTGTTATCCTTATGATTTTTATAGCATCTGTAGTGAGATCTATTATATTTCTAATATGACTCATGCATGTTTTTTATCTTTTTTAGTGAATCTAGCTATATGTATATAAATTTTACAAGCTGCTTAAAAACACAGCTTTAGTTTAATCAATGTTATCTGCTTTTTAAAATTTCATTGATTTCCATTCATTTTTAGTTTTACATTATTGTATTTACCTTGAAGTAATTTAATCTTTTCACCCCTTGCTTCCTAAATTGGAATCTTCACTCATTAATTTTTAACATCTTTTTAATAAATAAGCATTAAATTTACAAATTTTTATAAACATTACTTTATCTGAATACCATAAATAATATGCTTTGTTTCCCTTTGTATTTAGTTTAAATTATTTTAAAAACTTTGCCTGGAATTTTAACTTAATATTATTTGGGGATTTGCAGAAACCTATTTATAATTTAATACCATAATTGACATCATGTCTGTCTTGTTTTTGGTTCCAACAGATTGTAAGAGGATATGAATTTTAGGAAGTAGAAATCACAGGGGTGAGGCTATATCTGAGGCTGTCTACCACATATGCATACATATGTGGTGTTATGTATTCTGGATAAATGGACTTTTTGTCATTATATAAGGCCTTTCTTTACATTTGAAAATATTTCTTGTTCTGAATGCATATTGACATTAACATAGCCACTAAAACTCTCTTGTGATTAAAACTGGTTTGGCCAAAAAGTTCGTTTACTGTTTTCCATAAAATAAAAGACACATGTTTTCATTTTCACCAATAACTTTATTGACTTGGATATTTTTGGTATGTTGGCTATCTCCTGTGTGGTTGATTGTTGATTAACGTTGATTGTTCTCAATTAATGTCTCAATTTGATCGCTATCAACTTCAATTGGTCTACCCAACTGTGGAGCATCAACCACTGAGAAATCTCTAGCACAAAACTTGACAAAACACATTTGACATGTTAGATCAGTCACAGCGCCTACTCCATACACTGCGCAAATCTTTATGCATTTCAGTTGCGTTTTTACTTTCCTAGAAATAGGAAAGTATAATATGCCCAAAATGTGTATTTTCTGTCTTCAATATTAAAATTGGCATATAAAAATTCATCAATTTTGGTAAGTTTTTTAAATACATACTGATATAACAGCTGTCACAATACAATCTAACAAAATTGTTTGGAATGAAATTAAAGACAACTAAGTGCTTCTAGAGCCATCTTACCAAAGAAAACCAAATAAACTTTTGGCTAACTCAATAATTCCCTGTACTCTCTTTTGTGTACTTGCTGTTATATATTTTACTCTTCTGTATATTATTAACCTAAGATATATTGGTATTATTTTTGGTATAAAAAGTCAATTATCTTTTAAAGTAATTTAAAATGAGATAAAAATACATTTTTTATATTTTTCAAGATAGTTACCATTTCTGGAAGCCTTTATCCCCTTAGTGTGGATCCAACTTTACATTTACATAATTTACGGATTCAAGTTCTCATTTGGATTATTTACCTTTTACTAAGAATTTCCATTATTTTATGGGTAGTGGATGTCTGTTGAGTTTATTTCTCTTTGTTTTGTTTGTCTGAAAAATATCCTTATTTTGCCTTTACTTTTCAATGACATATTCACTAGTCATAGAGTTTCAGTTTGCTAGTTTTCTTTTATTTTTAGCACATTAATGATGTCATATTACATTATCTTCTAACTTACATTGTTTTGTAGAAGATATCAGTAGAGTTAATATCTTTGCTTCCCTGTCTATAATTTTTTTTTCTAAATGCTCTTAGGAATGTTTCTTCATCACTGGTGTTTAGCATTTTGATTATCATGTATTTTGGATTAGATGCTTTTATGCTTGTTTAATTTGGTATTTGGTTAGTTTCTTATATTTGTTAATTTTTTGGTTTTATCAAATTATTAAATACTTGGATATTATAATATTTAGTCTTTTTTCAAGTGTTGCTGACTATTATCCCATGTTCACAGAGTGGGACTGTTTATTTTTAGGTTTTATACTCTGTTCTTTATTTTGTGTAGTTTCTTTTGCTATGTCTTCATGTTCATTAGTCTTTGAACTACCTCATCTGTTGCATGTTCAGGGAATATTTCATTTCAGATATTATACTTTGGTTTTGTGTGTGTGTGTTAACTTCTATTTCTTATATCTCCCATTCCTCTCCTGTTAATATTCATGTTTTTATTTTAATTGTTAATGTAATTGGCCATAGCTGGTGTGGCTCAGTGGATTGAGTGCTAGCCTGCAAACCAAAGGGTCACTGGTTCAATTCCCGGTAAGGACACATACCTGGGTTACAGGCCAGGTTCCCAGTAGGGTGCGTGGGAGAGGCCATCACACATTGATGTTTCTCTCCCTTTCTTCCTCCCTTCTCCTCTCTAAAAATAAATAAATAAAATCTTTTAAAAAGTCTTTAAAAATATTTTGAATATATTTATAGTAGCTCATTTAAAATTCTTATCTACGAATTTCATCATATATGTCAATTCAGCATCTTTTTAAAATGTTTTTTTCCTTTGATATTGGTCATATTTTCTTGCTTCTTTATGTGTCTAGTAATTTTTATTGGATGCGAGACATTATAGATATTATCAATATATTATTGAGTTTCCTGTTTCTTTTGTTTTCTTTAAAGTATATTAACATTATTTAAAAAAATAAATTATCTTGTCAATCAATTTGATCTTTTTAAAGATTTATTGTAATTTCTTTATGGAATGCATAATGTAGTTTTTGTAGTATATATAGTATACTATATATAGTATATACTATACAGTGTATTCTATATTACACTATGCCATAGTGTATTGTAGTGCAGTATACTCAATGCAGCCAAATTTTCTTATTTAAGTAATCATAGCCTTGGGCTATCCATGGTCTAATGTCTGAGAACAATCATTTCATACATTTTTTTTTGCATTTTCTAGTTGTTTAGAATAAGTAGTTATATCTGATCCACTTACTTTCAGACAACTAGAAGTTTATTTTAATTTTAACATTTTGACCAGATTTTAATTTCAGTATACCTAAGTTATGCAGAATATTAACGGATTGTTACAATATATTTTATAACATTTCCTTTTAGTGAAGCCTAAATAACTACAATTAAAAGGACTACAGCAAATTGTGGATGAGATGAACTTATTATAATAAGCATTAGTGTTGCCTCCTGCATAGAGGTAACATTACCCTCAGCAAATATAATGCACTGAATTTAACAATAATCTCTTGAGACTTCCAAATCATCAGCCATTAAAAATAGGTGTATAACATTTCATTAAAATTTAAATAATTTTTATTAAAAAAGCATTAATGCTTTATTTATAATATAGCAACTCCAGCATTTTATATTATGAGAAATATAATAAAAAAGAACCCAAAAATTAGTGAATAAAAATAGAAAAAGGAGACATAATAGCTCCTGGATAAGGTTATAGAAAAAAAATATATTATGAGTATGGGACAAAGAAAGAAGAGGAAATGTAAAAAGCAAAAGCAAAAATTAAAAAAAACACTATAATCAAGATATTTAGAAGTGAATTACTTAACTACCAAATTCTCTCCATTCAATTTGTGAAATATCAACATGGTGGGACTTGAAACTCCCTATAAAAAGAGGTAAGAGAAGATAGCAGGATTTTAGGAAGGAAGGCAGGTCAGACTTAGCAGAAAAAATAAAAAACATGACTAAAGCATAAAAGAAAGTGCAAGGTAAGTTCCAGGAATGAAAATAAAACCAGTTTGGTTACAATGAGGGGGAGTACTATAGAATAAGACTGGAAATATACATTAAATTGGGACCAGATTATATACGCTTTTGACTTCCAGGCTGAGGATTTCCTGCTCTTGTTGGTTAAAATGGGGAGTCACTGAAAATTTCTAAGTAGGGGAGTGAACTGACCTTTGGGTCAATTACTCTGGCTTCAATGTTTGAAGTAGATTGGAAAAGGAAGAGAGTAAAAGTGAAGAGACACCCTGGGAAGCTATTGAATTAGATCAGGTGATAAGTAATGAGAACCTGAACTATGGGAGTAGCAGTAGGACTGGAAAGAAAAGGATGAATTCAAGATATTTCATAGGTCAAATCTATGGGGCTTAGTGACTAATGAGATCTGAGGAAACTGGTAAAAAATGATTCTGAGATTTTTAAGCCTGAGTTACTGAGGAAATGATAAAGTAGGAAAATACAGAGAGAAAACAGGTTTAAGAGGTTGTAGGTGTATGTATCTGGTCTGTTGGTGATGATGTATTTTGTGGTGGTGGGAGTTTTGTGCATAAAAAGTTATAAGACGGATGCTTATATGTTACCCTTATAAGTAGTGGATAATAGAAGTTTCATATAAATAAATAGAATAATTAAATTCTAGAGTTAGAAGGACTGCATTTAGTTCATAGTTAGCTCTTAGTTGACTATACCAATTCTAATTAATTCCAAAGGACATTTTTCATTCATTCATTCAACAAATATTTATTGAATAGATACTATATGCCAGGCACTGGTTTTGGTATTGAGAGATGTGGTAGTTTTCAAATAAAATGATATCTCTATTCTGGAAAGCATAGTCTAATAGAAAAGGGACAATTAACTGAGCACTTATTATAAATGCAATAAACAGCATAGACATTACTTTAAAGTGCCAATTGACGTGCAAGAAATAGCAGGAATCCTTTTAAGTATAGTATGCTTAAGGGAGGTTTCTCAAATGATTATCTGACTTAGCTGAAAGACTGAATAGGAATTTGCCAGATAAAAAGGGATGGGAGAGAATTCGGGCAGAGTAAACTCAGTTGCAAAAGTCTAGAAGTCATAAATTTTTAGTTTTTTAAGAAATTGAAAGAAATTCATTATGAATCATAAAGTATAAATAAAGATAGAGAATTAGGTATGGACAAGTTAATGAAGGGTCTTGCCCACCTTTTACAGGACTTTGTCTTAAGAACAGTGGGAATTCACTGAAGGGTATTAACAGAGCAAAAACATAAGGGTATTTGCATGTTTTAAAGATTCATTAACTATCCACAAAAATATTTACTGTGTCCTCAGGAGTTTACACGGAAACAAATAGCAATGTAATAAAATAAGGTCTACAATAGTTTTTAATGCTATTTACACAAGCTTATACTCAGTAGATAAGTATAAGATTCTCTACGAACACAAATAAAAAAAGAAATTAATATTGTCTGTAAGAAGATAAGTGTTAAAGAAGACTTAGGAAAGGCCATTTTGAGCTAGGCCTGGAAAGTTAAACAGGTCTTCCAAATAATTGTTCAAGAAAATTGTAGCCCAGCTGGTATAGCTCAGTGGATTGAGTGCGGGCTGGGAACCAGAGGGTCCCGGTTCGATTCCCAGTCGGGGCACATGCCTGGGTTGCGGGCCAGGTCCCCAGTGAGGGCCCTGTGAGAGGCAACCATACATTGCTCTTTCTCCCTTCCTTCTCCTCTCTCTGAAAATAAATAAATAAATAAATAAAAAAGAAAATTGTAAAATTTTATTTACAATTTCCATGATCTCTCATTTGTGTCCAATTGTTGTTTATTCTGTCATCAATTTTCTATCACATTATTCTTTTTTATTTGGTTTTAATGTTGAGGTAAACGATTAAAATTTTTAAGTATCTAAATTTATATAAGAAAATATACCTTTATCCAATCACTAATGTGCTCAAGTCACAACATTTAATGTAGTAGTTTAAAAATACTTCAGTATGTTAACAGTTGGCCAGCTTTATCAGGAAATAGGTACTTTTTTGACCATTAACAGGGGAAATAAACTCAGTTCTCTGCTTCATCAATCTCCTAGGAATTTGGCTTCCTCTCCTACCTTTCCACATCTCTTGCAATTAAGCTATATATGTAACTGAGTTCAAAAGAATAACTCATGGTATATTCTACTGCCTGACTTACCCTGGTAAAGGTTCCATAAGAACTTTCACATTTTTCTCTCTTTCTTCATTGGCATGCTAAATGCAGATATGATCCAACAAAGGACTGCATAACAACCACAGGGAATGATGGGGCAACAAGATGGAAGGAGCTTGGGTGTCTGAGTCATAGCTTGCAAGATAGCTGTCATTGAAAATCACTTAGCCTATTATCACCCTATGAGACTAGAGAGAAATTAAGTTTCATTTTCCAGGTTCAAGTCCCTCAAAATTTACAGTTGTTTTGGAGTTGAAAGTTGTGTTCAAGTCACTGAAATTTGGGAGTTACCAAAGCTAGTATTAATTACTTTGACTTATACAGTTATATATTACTTTCTTCAGTGCTTTTAAGAATTCGTGCATTCCTCCAGGCCTTCAGTTTCTGGTATAATACTTAACTATTAGAACTTCCTGCTATTATCTTCCCTACTAAGAACATGATATTTTCCCTTTACAGAGTAACTGAGTATAGTTGTCAGTTCTGATTCTTAGGAACTCTGACTAAATTTTAGAGGACTCAAACAAGTGTTTAATATCATATGTTAGTTTAGCCGATATAATATTTATTGAACAGACATTAAGTGCTGCATGGTTTCTGCCTTTATATGCCAGATAATAGGTTTGGGGATGGGTAGTTTTTGTCACTGTTGTTCTTACGCAATAATACCATCAGAAATCATGAAAGAAATAGCTCTTACAGCAAAATAATCTTAATGATATAAAACACAGCACAGATTTTTATAAAATTATCTGGTAAAAACACTTATTAAAGAGATATGGGTTGTAAAATAGCATCTGGTTACAAATAGATGAGAGCTCAAAATTAGTATTAGGTACCATGGATCCTTCTCAAATAATTAGACATTGTTAAGAAAACCAACATTTTAAGTATACAAGATAATTTTTTTTTCTACACAAAGGTTCTCAGAAAATACCACACTTTGTATCTCTATCCAATAAAAAGACCTAAAAGCCTACCTTGGGTCTTCATCATTCCACCATTCAGCATCATGTATGGTTAGCTCATGCTGGTCTGAGTTGGAAACCCTGTTTGATGACTACTGACTCTTTGACAGACCCTGGGCAATTTACATAACCTCTCTCAGCCTCATGAAATAATAGTACCTTATGCTTCTGCCCTTGCTCCCCTGCAGTTCTTTTCTCAAAACAGCAGTCAGACTGATCCCATTAAAACATTTAAGTCAGATCATTTTATGACTTTTCTCAAAACACACCAATGGCTTTTCATCTCATTAGGGAAAAAAAGTCAGTCTTTACCAGGATATATGTGATTGGATAACTGTCTGATCTCATTTTCTATTCCTCTCCTTTCACTCTGTTCCAGCTCACTACCCTTCTTGCTAATTTTCAAAATTGCTCAGTGAAGGAAGAACAGGGTTTAAAAACATTCCTGGTTTCAGTCTCCTTGACACCATTATTATCTCTGATTTATCAACATTCTAGGTTAGAGTTTTCATAATCTTCAGAATAAATTATTAATAATAATAATAGTTAACATTTTACTGTGCTTATCTTGTGCCAACAGGATGCTATTCAATCTTTATAGAAAGTCATAAAGGTGGCAATACCTAGTGATTTTATAGTGCATTCTGCAAACATGTTGAGTGGGCTCAAATCACTGTTCCACTACTTATTAACTGTGAATTGCTGCTGAGTTGAGTCTTTGCCCAAGACTGCCTCATTCAAAATGGCATTCTTAACCACAACTTTAAAAAGTCATAAACAGCCATAACCAGTATGGCTGGTTCAGTTGGTTGGAGTGTTGTCTGGTAAACTGAAAGGTCACAGGTTCTCTGGAGAGGGAGGTGGGGTTGGAGGGAGAGGGAGGAGGGGAGAGGAGAGGATGCAGATAACTGTAATTGAACAACAATAAAGTAATTATTAAAAACAAAACAAAAAAAACCCCAAAAAACAAAAAAAAGAAAGGTTGCAGTTTCTCTTTTCAGTCAGGGTACATGCCTAAGATGTGGGTTCTATCCCAAATTGGGGTGCATATGAGAGGCAGCCTATTGATGTTTCTCTTTTACATTAATATTTGTCTCCCTGTCTCTCTCCCTCCCTTCCCTTCTCTCTAAAATTGATGAGCATGTCTTTGGGTGAGGATTAAAAAAAGAGTCATAAGCATATTTTTAGTTTGTGAGTCCCCACCATTCAAGTGAATCATAAAAGGTTTCTATTTTCTTTCTTTACATATAATAATAATTTTTTGTTGTATAGTAAGTTTTCAAAGTCCACCTATGTTGTTACTGTTCTCTCTTCTCAATTTGTTGATATAGTCTCATTTCCAATCTGGAGTATTCATATGTAGAACAAGGAAAGGCTTGTGTTCACTGGAAGTTTGCAGGGATTTTCTGGATAGAATGTTTTTCTCTCCTCTAGCATATGTTCACTTTGAATTGCCAAACTGTATCACATAAGGTCCGAGTTCTTGCTGAAATTAAAAAGGATGGGAGTCATAAGATGATTTTATAGACCACCTCTGCGGACACTGGTCCATGTGGATGTAGCTGAAATAGTCATACTGATATCAGAACTGGAATAACCTCCCACCCCTCCTTTTTATATGTTTTGTTTTCTTCGAATTTGTAATGTTCATTTGTGACAGAAATTATGTAAATTGTTAGATAGCTTTATCAACAATAACAGAAGCTAGATTATTTCCAAATCATGGATTCTATATTTCTCATTCTTCATTTGTTCAACCACAAAATGCAATAATAAGCTCCATAAAAATAAAAACAGTTATTGCAGAAAAAATTGAGGTATGCAAAACCAGCCAAGTATATGTTTTAGAATGTTTTCACATGGAAACATCACCAAATTATTTGTGCTGTGGGAATAACACAAGAGTTTTCATAACAATTAAGCAGCTTAATTGTTTACCTTTTGGCAGTGAGGCAACACCATGTAGCATATTTTAAAATATTTGTGTGTTTCAGCCACATTTTATTTGGCAATAGGGATACAACTATATTGACCAGGAATCAATCGATATTCCATGTTTTAACTGTTTCACAAGATATATAATTAGTCACAAAGTGTATTTGGTTCCATATATATATGCATTTTTAACTTTCCTTCTGTGCCATGAAGCACTCTACTGGAAAGAAATGGACACATTTTGGATACCCAAATTAAGAATTATCTGAGTGAAGTGAATGGGATGGTATCTCTATTTTAAAAAAAGCCTCATAGAAAAGTAAATCACTATATAATTTTGAAAAAATAAGACTATCCTAAAGAATAAGTGTTTAAAGAAACATACAATTTACTAGTAATCTTATGCAATAAACAATAATGTGTAATTCTGGAAGAGCTATGAAGTGCTTGTCAAAAATACAAAATGAAACCCTTCAATTAAGCTTTAAATTGGGACTAATTGATGGTCCTTAGCAAGTAGAACCTCTGTAGACATAATGATTAATCATTAGAAGGGAAGATGAAAACAAAGCTAATTCTCATTTTTCTATATAAAATATAAGCATACATGTGTGTATATATATATACACATATACACATTTAAAAAGTGAAACATAAATATATATGAGGAGTAACTGCTGCTAAGAAACTAATCAATTCTAATCAACATATTCACAGGAAGTCACTTTGCAGTTATGTAAGTGTTGTGATGAGTGACATTTTCAGGGGTAGTACAGCAGAAACACTGTTCAAGATGCCAGTCCCAAATATTAATGGATTACATTGAAGTAAATACCATTCAGTACATATTTTCACATATAATTCATGATCTAAATACCAAAATGGAACTTGGTCCAGCTGCTACCAAAACAGGGCCCTTGAGTAGAAATGTGAAGATAATCCTTATCAGCTTCAGCTCATCTTTGTGGTGATAAGAACATGTATGTTTCTTGGCAAACCACATCCTTCTGCCACACCAGAGACTGAGCAGCTAACACTTAACTAGAGTCATCAATCACAGCGGAATACAGAATCCTGAAGTTGAATGACCTAGTGCTATTTATGAGCAAAGACCAATTAATTAATGAACTACTGAGGATCAAAGAGGGCAGTGGAGTAGGTAGATGTTACACTTACGTCCTCCCAGGACCAAACTGGAATTTCAATAAAAATATAAGGTAATCAACCTGAATAACCCATTGAGGACTATACTACACACATTTGTGTGTATGTGTATATATATATACACACACACACGTATGCTTATATTTTATATAGAAAAAATGAGTATTAGCTTTGTTTTCATCTTCCCTTCTAATGATTAATCATTATGGGTTATTGAAGACTAGATAAACAGAAGTCTCATGACCAAATATTTACAAAAGAAGCCACATTGAGACTGGCAGGAAGGGCTGATCCTGCCATGAAAAAGGAAGATCTGATCCCATGGGTGATAGCTGAGATTACGTAGGGATATCTCAATTGTAAAGGTTCCCCCTGAGGAGTGAGGGGTCTCAACCTCATGCTTGGCTCCCCAGCCTAGAGCACCAGAGCCCTTAAGAGGTGCCTAAATGACAACTGACAGTGAAAATTAGTAGAGAAGTCTGTCTGCCAGGGAGAGACATGAGTCTGCTAGAGAAACAGGCATGCCTTAAAGTGCCAACACACAAAATCTTGTTCAAACCACTAACCCAGGGCTCTGGAAGAGGTAGGAACTAGGATTTGTGACTCTGGGAAGAAAGCTAAAGAAATAGCCACCAGAAAAACATGTGCTGAGTCCCTCTCATGTACCTCAGAAAACATCTTTCTTGGATGGAGCATTTCCCCCCTTATGGCATCGGTCTAGGAGAATGCAATAACCTCACCCTCCAGACTCCCTATCATCCCACCCTGTAGAGCTCACACTCTGCTGAGGAATTAGATGCCTGGGAAGGTTCAGGGGGATTCAGTGACTGAGTGCTATGGCTTTGGGGCAGGGGTCACCCCTCCCACTGTTTCCTGGACCTGACCTGCACCGCCCACTCACAGGAGATCCACCAGCACTGCTCTCCAGGCTCCCAGTGAAGCACTCAGTGGATTTCTAGTGGCTCCAACCTGCCAAGGTCTGGGCAGAATCTACCACAGACTGAATTGCATGGTTCTGGTATGGGAGTCACTCCTCTCACATGGCTCCAAGCCTGACTAGCACCTCGCTTTCAGGGGAGATGAACTAGACCAATCCTCATAACTCACAGCATCGTTGCCCTGCTGAGATTGGGCTCCTGGTAGATGTGGGACAGACTAAGTGGTACATATTTAGGATGAGAGTCATCTTTTCCTTTCATGTCCAAGCAGTGCAGAGCCCTCTCTTCACATGGCCAAATCTTGGTCTGTTTGGGCCAGATAAATCCTGCTGGCCTCACCCTGACAAATCCCCCAGTCCCCACCCCACCACTAGCAAGCATCCAGTGGGTGGCAGCTAGCCTTGGTATATCCTGGGACAATTGCTAAGTGGCCTCAGACCAAGTGCTGACAGCAAGTTTGAACTTGTATCAACCTGATGAACACCACTAGCCCCTTTCCGGTGACCCACAGAACATACCTCATGAAATCCATGTACTACCAAAAGTTCTTTCATTGACTGAACCTAACAGGCAGCTGGCAGTTGCAGGCAGGTGGAGGTGGATCTCAAGATGCCTTGGGGATTTGCTGACCTGCCCTCAGGTCTGGTAAAAAAGCCAGTAAAACCAGCTTTGGTGTGTAGTTTTGTCCTCCCCATGCACACCCAGGCACAGCAGAGGCAACCACTAAATATTTGTGCATCATTTTGTACCTCTAAATAGGTTGCCCAGACAGTCACAGGAAAACTCTCACATAGGCCAGCACCAGAGTACATCCCAAAAGGCCTCAAAACCAACACACTCAGCTGCTAGCTCCAGACATCATCAGATCAGGATCCAATGAGCTTCACAGTGGCATATCCAAATGGAGATTTTGTCCAGTAGCAGACCCTGCTTAAGTGAATTCCACTTTGTGTGGTCAACACCTCCAGTACGAGGGTCGACCATAGGCATGAACATGCCAACAACAAAAGGACACACATAACCCATACAAGGAACATTCCTGGAGCACTCACCTCAGGTGATCAAGGATACTGTGCCACTGGATCTCACAGGAAAACTATTACATAAAACCATCCTACAAAGACTGGAATCATAGTTGATCTACCTAACTTATAGAAACAAAAACAAAAAAAGGCAGCCAGAATAGGGAGACCAAGAAACATGCCCAAATAAACATGCAGAAGAAAAGCTAAATGAAATGAATGCACACAATTTACAGACATAGAGTTCGAAGAAATTGTTATAAAAATGTTCATGGAACTTAGAAAAAACTAGAACAGCATGAAACAGACATAGAAACCATAAGAAAACAGAAATGAGAATACAATATCTGAAAAAAAGAATAAAATAGAAGAAATAAACACTTAGAAGCAGAAGTTTAAACCAAAAATTTGGAAGACAAGTTAGCAGAAAACACCAACTCAGACCAATAAAATGAAAACAAATAATTTTAAAATATGAAGATAGTTTAAGGGACCTTTGTAACAACATGAAACATAACAATATTTGTTTTATAGGGGTACAAGAAGGAGAAGAAAGAGCAAGGAATTCAGAACCTATTTGAAGAAATAATGACTAAAACCTTCTTTAACCTGGTAAAAGAAAAAGACACACAAGTGAGGAAGTACAGAGAGTCCACCCAACATGAACCCAAAAAGGCCACAATCAAGGCACAGTATAAAATGTTAAAGGTTTAATGCAAAGAGAGGATCTTCAAAGCAGCAAGAGAAAGACAATTATCTACAAGAAAGCTCCCATAAGACTGCTAACTCATATCTCAACATAAACATTTCATGCCAGAAGGATTGATATGAAATGTTCAAAGTGATAAAAACTAAGGACCTACAACCAAGACCAGTTTACCCAGCAAGGCTCTCATTTAAAATTAAGGATATAATTAAGAGCTAACCAGACAACTAAAAGCTAAAGGAGTTTATTCTCACCAACGCAGTAGTACAAGAAATGTTAAAGGGTCTTCTTTAAGAAGAAGAAGACAAACAAACAAAAACAGAGGAACATACTTAAAATAATAAAATTGCAATAAATACCTACCTGTAACTAATCTCTCTTAATGTAAATGACTTAAATGCTCAAATCCAAAGAAATAGGATAGCACAATGGATTTTCTTAAAAGGGTCATATATATGCTGTCTACAAAAGACCTACCTCAGAACAAAATATACACACAGACTAAAAGTGAAGGCATGGATTGCAGAATATATTTGTTCCAGGAGAGCATCAATATTGTCTCTTCTCTTTTCTTGTGCAGTTTCAAAGATAAATCCTGCCAAAAATGCTAAAGGACAAAGGAACAGCACTTTAACCTGCTTCTTGGCATCAGATTGCTGGGAACCAATGTGTCTAGAAGGCACCTGGCTGTCTGTTTCAGTCCCAGGCTTAAACAAGTCCCTCCAAACTTTGCCTGCACCACTTCCCTCCAAGTAAAATTCTACAGTAATAGCATTGGGAACCCCAACAAGAAAAATTCATTTGATGTGAACCTCAAGAGAAATTTATCTGCTGAGATGAACTTTATGGTCAATAATATCTTAAATTTTATAAATAGTAATAGCCTTGGACCACTTGATGACAAGGCTCCCTCACATTCTCTGTATACTGGGAAGAACCTGACTGTACTCCAGAATTTCTGTACTTGTTCCCGCTAAAGCAGGGGTCCCCAACCCCCGAGGTGGCCTGTTAAGAACCAGGCCACACAGCAGAAGGTGAGTGGTGGGCAAGTGAGTGAGAACATTCATCTGTATTTACAGCTGCTACCCATTTCTCACATTACCACCTGAGCTTCACCTCCTGTCAGATCAGCTGTGGTATTAGATTCTCACAGAAGCATGAACCCTACTGTGAACTGCATATGCGAGGGATATAGGTTGCATCTCCTTATGAGAATCTAATGCTTGATGATTTGGGATGGAGCTGAGGAGGTGATGCCAGCACTGGGAAGGGGCTGCAAATACAGATTATCACCAGCAGAAAGGTTTGACTGCACAGAGACCATAATAAATCAATTGCTTATAGACTCATATCAAAACACTATCAGTGAGTGGCAAGTGACAGTTAAGCTGCATCTGGTGGCAAGCTTTATGGTGGCGAGTTTATGTACTTGAATTGTACAGCTGCATCTGTGGCAGGCTTTAATTCAAAATCTGCCACTTATTTTAGTCTGCATGTGGCCCACCTATTACTTTATTTATCACTTCTTTCCACACCTCTTTTTCATACTGCACACTTGTCTCAATCACAGTTTTGGTAAGCCCACATGCTAACCCTAGCCAAAATGAGTGAAAAACAAATGTCGCTGTAGAGTTTCTTTAAAAAGGGGGAAAAACCCAATGATAAGACAGAAGAAAACTCTAAGACTGCCAACGAAAAGAAAGCTGCATTTAAAAGATAATTCCAAGAGTCCTACTTAAATTATGGGTTCATTGTAATAGGTGATTCATTCACCTATTACAGGCAAGAATAGGAGACCTTACAGGCAAGAAGGAGCTGGAAAGAAGTATACCAAATCATGAAAGGCAAGGACCTACATCCAAGAATACTCTATCCAGCAAAACTATGGAAGGGCAGATAAAGTGCTTCTCAGATAAGGTCAAGTTCAAGGAGTTCATCATCATCCAGCCTTTATTGTATGAAATGTTTGTATAGACATGGAGGGATATCAACAGGGAAATCTGAGGGGGAGAGAGGGGGGAAAAGTACAGAGATTAAGTAGCATAACTGGTAGGTAGAAAACAGACAGGGGGAGGTTAAGAACAGTATAGGAAATGTAGAAGACAAAGAATTTATGTGTATGACCCATGGACAAAAACTAAAGGGCAGGGAAGGAGGGGTGCAGGGGGGAGGGGAATAAAAGGGGAAAAATGGGACAACTGTAATAGCATAATCAATAAAATATCTTAAAAAAAGGTGGAATGTGTTCCTCTTTTGGCTAGCACCATAACTAGATGAATTAATGAAATAGAGGATATTGAGTCACAATTGTTAGAAAGGATTAATGAATCACTGTGGTATGCAATCCAGGTTGATAAATCCACCAATATTGACACTTATGCAATTAATTATTCAGGAGATTAAACATGAGGATATGTTATGTGCACTTTTATTGCTAACCAACACCATTGCTTCAGAACTATTCAAGTCTTTGGATGATTACATATAAAAAAAACTGCACTTAAAACATAATGTGCACAAGGGACATATTTAGAGCATCCAGGTCAGGGGATCAGGGAGAATGTATCACTGGGTACATAGGACACCTACTACATAAAGTCACTGTACCAACGATGGTATGGCAGTCACAGTTAGAGCTACCTAATTCATAGAAAAAAACAAAACAAAACACAAAGAGGCAGCCAAAATAAGAAGATAAGCAAACAGGCCACACATGAAAGAACAAGAGGATTCTCAAGAAAAAAAAAATTAATGAATAGAAGCAATCAATTTATCAGATATAAAGTTCAAAGTAATGATTATAAGGATGTTCAACAGTATGAAAAAGGACATAAAACCCATAAAAAGAATCAGTCAGAAATGAATAATGCAATATCTGAAATAAATAATATATTGATAGAAGTAAAGAGTAGGTTAGATGAAGAAGAGGATCTAATCAGCTAGTTGGAAGAAAGAAAAAAAAACACCCAATCAGAACAGAAAAATATTATTTATTTTATTTTATGTTAATTTATGTACAGGGTCTGGCACAAATAACTTTGTTTTTTTATCATAAAATTTTTTATGACAAAAATCATAAGCATTTAGTTCTGTAACATAATATCACACTCAAGCACACCATATGACATTTTAAGTGAAATGTTCAAATTAAAACTATAAATTATTATACTGATATTATTACCCTACCAACCACACTCAAGCAGACCTTACTTCTGCCAGACCCTGTACTATTTTATTTTATTTTACTTTATTTTATTTTAGTGCACAGGATGATACTCTAACTAACTGAACCACCCAGCCAGGCCAGGGCTGAGCTCCCACTCAGTTTTTTTTTTTTTTAATTTGTACTTTTTTTTCAGATTCAAAATAGTTTTATTTTGCAATGCTTTGATTTTTTTTTATTGTTGTTCAAGTACAATTGTGTCTATTTTCACCCCACCATGTCCCCCGTCCCTACCTCACATCCTCAGACCCACTCACTTTGGCATTGTCCATGTGTCCTTCATATATGTTCCTTGGTGCCCCCCTATTACCCCCTATTATCCCTCTCCCTCCTCCTCTCTAATTACTATCAGTGCCCATCAGTAAATGAGTGGATCCAAAAACTGTGGTACATTTACACAATGGAATACTATGCAGCAGAAAGAAAGAAGGAACTCATACCCTTCATGACAGCATGGATGGATCTGGAGAGCATTATAGTAAGTGAAACAAGCCAAGTGGTGAAAGAAAAATACCATATGATCTCACCTATAATTGGAACCCCCATTCATTTTTTAATTTATTTTCTTTTTCTGTTTTTAAATTACATTTTATTGATTATGGCATTGCAGTTGTCCTAGTTTTTCCCCTTTGCCTTCCTCTATGAAACCCCATCCCCTCAAGCAATTCCCACTCCATTGTCCTTGTCTATGGGTAATGTATATATGTTCTTTGGCTACTCTATTTTCTATACTATATTTTACATCTCCACAACTATTCCGTAACTACTATTTTGTGTTTATTAATCCCTTCACCTTTATCTCCCAACACCCCCCAACTCACTCTCATCAGGCAACCATCAAAATGTTTTTGGTATCTATGATTCTGTTTCTGTGCTGCTTGTTTGTTTATTTTGGTTTTTGGATTCAATTGTTGATAGATATGTATTTGTTGCCATTTTATTGTTCATAGTATTTATTTTCTTCTCTTCTTAAAGAAGACCCTTTCACATATTCTATAATGCTGGTTTGGTGGTGATGTACTCCTTTAGGTTTTTTTTTTTTTCCCCTTGTCTGTGAAGCTCTTTATCTGTCCTCTAATTCTAAATGATATCTTTGCTGGGTAGAGTAATCTTGGTTATAGGTCTTTGCTTTTCATCACCTTGAATATTTCTTGTCACTCCTTTCTAGACTGCAAAGTTTCTTTTAAGAAATCAGTTGACAGTCTATGGGGACTCTCTTGTAGGTAACTAACTGCTTTCCTCTTGCTTTGTTTAAGATTCACTCTTCCCCATTTTAATTATGGTGTGTCTTAGGTGTGTCTCTTTGAGTTCATCTTGTTTGGGACTCTGTGCTTCCTGAACGTGTATATCTATATCTTTCATTATTTTTTCAAATAGGTTTCCAATTTCTTGCTCTCTCTCTTCTTTTTCTGTCAACCCCATGATGCAACTGTGCTATACTTAATGTTGTCCCAGAGGCTCCTTAAACTATCTTCTTTTTTTTATTATTGTTTGTTTCTACCTGCTGTTCTGATTAGTTGTTTTTAGCTTCCTTATATTCCAAATCACTGATTCTACTTTCAGCTTTATCTTCTCTACTGTTGATTCCCAGTAAATGTTTTTCATTTCAGTTAATATATCCTTCATTTCTAACTGAATCTTTTTTTTATTGTTTCCATGTCCCTTTTTATGCTGTTGAAGTTCTCTCTGAGTTCATCTGGTCTTCCACTAAGTTCATTGAGCATACTTATAACCAGTGTTTTGAACTCCACATCTTGTAGCTGGCTTATCTCTATTATGTTTAAATCTCTTCCAGGAGTTCTGTTTTTTTTTTTTTTCTTTCATTTGGGCCATGTTTCTTTGTCTCCTCATGTTGGCTACCTTGTGTTTATTTGTATGTATCAGGTAGCTACTATTTCTCCCAAGCTTAGTAGAGTGGCCTAAAGCAGTAAGTGTCCTGTAGGGTTCAGTGCCACACCATCTACTATTACCCAAGCTGGGTACTCAAAGTGTGTGGGAAAGCTTTGCCTAGCAGAGCCTCCCGCCTATCAAGGATGAGAATAATTCTACCAAGACATGATCTGCTTAGAGAGGAAAGGTGACCAATCTCTCAAAGGAGAAGGGCCTTGAGCCTGTTCCTCAGTGGGCTTTTATTGGGTTTAATTTGCATAAGAACACAGGGCATAGCATAAAGCTCATCAATCATTGTCAGGCAGTAATGATCAAACAATAACTAACATTCAGAGAATTTTGAGGTCTTATTCTGAGTCAGGGTCAGATAGCCAAAGGGCAATAAAACTTTGGGAAACAAACTCATTTTATGCTTGGACCCTTATCACTTAAGTTCATGGTATTCTTAGAAAAGCATATTTCACAAGATTTTATGCATTCTTTCTTAGACCTGATCACCTGGAGGACCGCCCTTTTCAGCACAGGGCTGAACCATCTTCTGGCATTGTTTTGGGCTTAAGTCAGGTGGGGGAAGTAAGGCAGCCAAGAAATCAGGAGACTTCTTACAGGTTGAATGAGAACTCAACCTATGATAAAGCCGAAGGGTGAAGGTCCATCACCGCTCTTCTATTGTCCCCTGATGGAAGTTTCATGACCGTGCCTATTTTAGGTTATCCCTTTCTTGAGGAATTTTACCCATCATTGGCTAACCAGTCATATGCCTGGGCCAAGCAGGGTGAAGTAAAGGGGGCAAAGCTGTGCCTCTGCCTGGAGGATAAGTTTTAGTGGCTTATGGTCCCTAGGCCTTTTTACCCAGCCTTAGACATGGGGGAGTTACAGCTTCTGAAACTAGGCAGGGTGATTCCCAACAAAAGTGTGCCCATTATGTGGGATGTATATACTCTTCTACTATAGTTGAGTGTTTATTGCTCTTGGAACATCTAAATCAAGCATTGTCTGTGTTCTGTCTGGGGTCACACAGCATAAGATACAAAGTGATCTGCAGATGGCTGCTACTCGTGTAGGCTTGGTGGTGCCCTGGCTAGGCCAAGCTGAGAACCAAGACTGGTTGCAGCTAGTGCCAGGCCAGGGACAACTTTGTGAGCAGTATGGGGCTAACTGAAACCTGATGCTACTTGTGTGAGAGAATTTAGGAAAATCTGAAGCATGGGCCAAGACAAGTGATTATCCTGGAAAAGCCACTGGAAATTGCTAGGGCTGGCCCACAAGTTGGATGGGTCAGTGAATCATCAAGGTATGGTAGACCATGTGAGATAGGTTGCTGGAGTCACCAATATGAAGCCTACCCATGAGCTCTAATGTTCTGTGAAGGGAGGGCTCAGGAAAAAAAAAAACAAAAAACTGTGGCCTCTGCCAGCACTTGGAGAGAAACCAGCCCCCCAGCTCTCTCCCTGATGACAGGCAATTCAGTTCTGCCTCATATGTCTCTGGTGCCTTTCAATCAGCTATACCTGCACTGTAACTCAGATTGATTAAGTCTGAGTGAGTCTGTGAATGGGTCCTTTAAGAGGAACTTCCAGGGATTCCAGCAGTTTCATAATCCAAAGCCTTAATCCCTGCTGGTTTTTACAACCAGAAGTTAAGGCACTGGAACCCTGGTATGGGGGGCCTGTTGTGGGTCTGGAACTCTTCATAAAATATCCCTGTCTCATTTTATCAGCCACATATTGGTGTGGACCAGCCCTTTCCATGTCTTTGCCTAGTCGCAATGTAGTTTGTTATTTAATTTTGTAGTTGTAGGACTGC
>PVJI01023991.1:0-22732 GCA_004026765.1 Micronycteris hirsuta
GTCATAGAGTTAGTATTATAACCCCCAAGATATATTCTCATCTTGCGAGGCAAGTTCTACATGCCTAAATTAAACCGAATCAATCAAATCCATGTATCTACAGCCATATCCTCTTCACTCTTAACACCTCTTGTTAACCGGGCTTTCAAAATATCTGTATTGAAAAAAAATTTGTATTTCCTTAAGTATTTTAGGAAAGAATGTCTGATCATTTCATTCTCATGTAATGAAACAGGCTCAGGGAAATATTTGGTATGGGTCACACGGAGAAGCCAGTATTTGAACCCTGACATTTCCGCACTTTCCAATCCACTGTGATAGCGTTTCCCTCTGTAAGTGTGGTCGGGATATCAAGTCCAGGGTTTCCACTGTACCAGGCACAGCACCAAGTGCCACCAGAGAGAAATTAGTAGTCTCCATAATTTCAGAGATGTGCATTCTAAAGTAAAAGCAAAATCCATCAACTCCTTCATTTCCTTCTAACATTATTTTTTCTCAAAAGTAAGCAATAAAGGGATGTTACCAAAACAGTCTAGCACCCCAAACTCTGACATTTCCATTTAAACTGTACTTCAGTGATGAGTGCATTCTTTTTCTCACTATGAAGAGTTTTTACTGACTTAAGAATCAACTCTGCTGTATCTCCAAGGAGTCCTTAAATTCTCTCAATTACACCTCTTTAATATCTTATTAACTCATTTCCATTTCACTGAACTTATTTAACTATGTACAAAGAAAAGCCGTAAGTGTTATGTGGTATGTAAGGATGATTAAGCAGTTTAATTGTCTTCAAGAGATTTAACAAAAACAGTGTAAAAGAAATGTGCACAAATTTTTAAATAAAAAAAAGTTTTTTAAAAAGTCTTAAGAAAGACACCTTTAAAAAGTTGTCTTAAGAAAGAGAAATGGGAATTAAATGTGTCCTAAAACTTCTAGAAAAAATAGAACAGAGATTAAAAAGTGTGAAATGATCTTCTGTGAAACTCAAGTGGCACACAGAGAGACCGAGTTTAAGAGGCAGATTAGCAGCACCTAAGAGAGATACTTACCCTTCTCTCTCCCTGCCTTGGTCTGCCCTTTAAGTCAGTCTCCATATCCTGTCCCCTACAGGTTCCTTGACATTTAAAGCAGAGTGTTTGCATTCATGCTAAATAGCTCTGAACTCAAATGGCACTGTTAACCTATTTGAATGTTATGCGTGGTGCTTAATGAAAACATACTCAGCAGGGCTAACAAATAACAACAAACACTGTCCTCACTTTTCCCCTACAGTTAATGTTATATGATCGTCTTTCTCTATGATAGCTGTAAAGTCACGCCCTACTTCATAAAATGATTTAATCTGCATTAAGATTCAAATATCTTCATCAAGTCCAACATCTATTCTTTGAAAATTGTGGAGGGAATGATGTCAACAGACTTCATTTCTTGAGACTTGAATGGGTGAGTATGCCATTTTAACTTATGCAAAAATTTGCTGAAATGGAATCGCAAGAGTTAGAGAACAGGTGGTATCAACAATGTGAGCACTTTGCAGAAAATTATAGCTGGGCGACACAGAAATTTTCCGCTCTGTTACAGTGGAATTTCTTAACCTGGCAGCGTAGTCCGAGCACCGGTCTCTCTGTGCTCCCCCATCCTGGTGTCCCTTTAAGTAACTGAGCTGACATGCGTGTCCTTTACCAGCAGAGACACGATGTGCACACATCTAAACAGAACAGAATAAACCCAAGGCTTATACATAGTTCACATATAACTGAATGCAACCTTATATATTCAGTACACGGTTTTTTTTGTCTAAAATCTATTACTTCGGTCTTATTAATGACATTAAAATTTAGAGGGAGTAGTTATATGCTAATTCCCAGGCAAGATAATATTCACTTCTTTGTAAAGTTACTTTTAGTTAGTTTAACCTTAAAGTTTCCTCATGTGCTGAGTGAGTTTAAAATCTGTCTTCTGTTCAGGAAGGGAAGTGAAATTTTATTGAACTAATAGAGCATTTAAAAATTGAAGACTGTTCCTAAGATTATACTTATGCTTATTAGTAAGCTTTCCACATGAACATACCTGAGCAATTAGGAGACAAAGATCTGAGAGTGGATAAAATTGAGCACCATCAACCTACAAAAGTTACATTTGGGCAGTGGTCACAGGGTTTGCGCACATCTTGATTTGTCCCCCTCCAAAACCCAAAATAATATTGTTGGAATGTTTGTTAAACCTGAACCAAATTTTTGAAAAAAAATGATGCAATGCTTTAATATTATTGCAATGCATAACTTCAAGTCAGGGAACAAAATAATTCTAAGAAAAATGGAAAATTCGAAGACCAGTTCTAAAGGTGCACAGCTGTTGGGAAAGAGGGCGTTTCTGAACCACACACCCGCTTTCCCTGAAGCCCTTTGTACCAACACAACCAACTTTCATTTAGTTCTTTCCATGGTTCAACAGCCACATTGTAACTTCCTTCTCTGTGAACAGCCACTGAGTATTTCTGTACAGATTTAAATATCTCTGAAAAGTTTTCCTATGACAAACTGAAAGCCCTATCTCTGTTTTTTTTTTTTTTGTCTTTGGCCCCAGTTCTATCATATGGGTCCAGAGAGACTGGGTATTCTACCTCTATTCCATTGCCCTTATGCTTGAAAGCAATCACATGCCCTTCTCAACTAAAGTTCCACTTTTCATTAGTATTTGAGAGGTGGTTAGACAAACCACCAACTAGTGATACAAGGGCAGCTTGAATGCTTGGGAGAGGAAAGTCATCTCTTGATGTTAAGGAGGAAAAAATACGGTGACCATGTCAGAATCTAATTTCTGGCCTCAGTGAATCTTTTAGATGGGCTATATTAAAATATTTGTCAAGCATATGATCCAGAATTCAAGCTGAAGAAAATGTCAGTTATACTTAATTATTAATAGAGTAACTGAGACAGTTATATCAGTCATAATCACTTGGCATAAAGAAATAATCTGCTTGTTAGAGCAATGGCTACTGAGTCAGCAAGAAAATTTTAAAGACATGCCCCGACTCCCTGTATCAAACAAGGGAAAGTTTAAAACTTATGAAATATATAATGAGTACATTCATAGTTATTACAATACCCAATATTCTTTGCACAATAAAATGAAGCACATAAAATGAGGCGCATGTATACTATTATGCTGTATACAAAGCCTACCTTTTTCTCAGTACTCAAGTCCATCTCCCCAAGAAAAGCAATATATTTCCCACACAAGAAGGTCAACATTTTGACAAATGGCTTAACTCAAAATAAATACTATAGCGGATGTCCTCTCAGTATTCACCTCATTTATAGACACATAAACCAATATGCTTATCATTTCTCTTCTCAGTCTCTCTCTCTCTCCCTCTCTCTCTCTCTTTCTCTCTCTCTCTCATGCACACACACATTAAACACTAGCTATTATATGCAGTCCCTTTGTTTATAGAATGCTGAAAAACCTAATTGATTTTTTTTTCTGTCGAATATTTTTAAAAATGTACGACTACCTTTAGGGATTTTAAATTCGTTTTTTTCATCTAAAGTTAGCTGCAGAGCATAATGCTTGCTGAAATGATCTTACTCCCCAAAAAAGATTAGGCATGGTGAAAAGATGACACTTTGCACATCCATCAATCAAAAACTCTCATTGAACTTGAACATATCACAGCATCTAATTTCAAGAGCAGTGTTACTGAGGCATACAGTTTTTTGATTTTTAAACAAGACACTGGACACTCTAAGCTAATACATAATTTCCATGATTATTTGGAATAAATGAGCATTTCAAGGGCTCACAGATGGTGTTTCTCGGGCCTTCCCTTGAAAGCTACATGATACAGGCCCAGTATGTTTTTAAAAGACTTTATATTCATTTGGTTCTTATTCTGTTAACATTCTAGTAATTTCTAGGCACTGTAAAATTATTGCATCTTGAGTAAAAAATCTTAATTTACTATCTTTTATTGTGGCTTTGATAATTTTTATATACTAGTTGATAAATTATTTTAATCAAATTGTAGGATTAGAAAAGTAAAATTATTTTCTGGTGCAATCCCTTACTGCAGGAACACCAATCGCTAAATTAAACAACTAGGTAATTACTTATTTCATTTTCAAAGCACTTTGAGAGAGAAGCCTAACCTGTAATCTTTGCTAAACATGATTTATTTTTTTCTCAAAGGTAAACTGCCTAATATTTTTTCTAGCTATATTATTTTATATGTATATATTGAAAATATATTTTACATGTATAAGTGCATTTAAAATATTTGTACATTTTAATTACATTTGTATTTCTGTATTTTTATATAATATAAAAATTATTTTTCTAGGTTATATATATAACCTCATAAAATATATTTTGAATATCTAACACTAAATTGAAAATACAACTTTTTAATATAATTTCAGAAGAAATGAACTCGTAGAGTCCTCTTTTAGAATGTATTTTTTCTCCAACTTTTTCCCACAAAGGATATGATACTGTTTATGTGTTAATAGAATACAAAGGTAAATAGTGATGGAATTTATGTTAAAAAAAGTTAAGCTTAAGGAAATAATAAGGCTGAGAATTAAGTTAGTATGTAGCATTGGAGAACTCATAGCAAGCGATCCCCAACAACTGCTAAAAGTAGGTTCTGAAGGTGCTCCATCCTCCACAGAGTGACACTAGGAAAAACTGACTTCACTCTTTTTCCAGCTTCCAACTATTTTGGCCCTCAGGATGCTATGTGGTAGTCAGAATTCTAAGATATCCTTCAAAATTCTTGATCTGCAGTGTACCCATAAGTTTCCCCCCTTATTTAATTAAACACTCGTCTAGGTGTTGCTATGAAAAGATTTTGCAGGTGAAATTAAAGTCCTTAATCAGTTAACCTTAAGATAGGTAGATTGTCTTGGTGGGCCTGACCTAATCACATGAGTCTTTAAATCTGAGATTACAGATCAGAGATGGAGAAGTCAGAGATTCAAATGTCAGGCAGGTTCATCACGAGAGAGGTACTCGGAAGCCAGCTTTGCATGTAGAGAGGATCACATTGTAAGGAATGCAGACAACTTGTAGCTGAAGACTGCCCCTGGCAGAAGGCAAAAATGAGGACCTTGATCCTATAGCTATAAGGAAAAGAATTCTGCCAACAACCTGAATGAGCCAAGAAGTGTGTATTTTCCTCAAACCTCTGAAGAAGATCTCAGCTCGCTAACGTCTAATCTAAATTTTGTGTTACCCTGAGCAGGGAACCTGTCTGAGCTGTGCAAGACTTTTGACCTACAATACCAGGAGCCAATGAATGAGCTGTATTTTAAATGGCTAATTTGTGGTGCTTTGTTAAACAACAATAAAAACTAAGATACTGTGCAACTTCCAATGAGCCTCCAACTCATTTCTGTTATGCATCATACATAGAGTTGTTTTTTTAAAGTCTTATTTCCATGGTTTCCCCTATTTTACACACATCCCTAGTTGAATGTCTCCTCGTTAGTTTTGTCAACTTTCAGTAAAAAATGTTAACCCCAACACCTTTCTAGTGACCTTTATGTACATAGAGTTCTGCCTTAAAACAGAAGCATAGGACATTTTCCTTTAGGGACTTATCAAGGAGAAAAACAAACTCTCTGATTCTCAACATTCAATGAAAGGTAAGGTAAGTAAAGTAATACTCCTGAGGATTGCCTAAAATCTTGCCTTTTCACTTCTACCCGTGTGTGCTTTTAAGATGTCCCTCAATTAAGCCTAACACTCATTCACTAAATAGTCAGACTGTATGATTTCGAACCTTCCACAGTCAAGAATCATTTTTAATAAACTGTGCTTTTGACGCTAGTTGGTGTATCTCCGGGGAAATCTCAGCACCATTCCCATCCCCCCGCCACCTTCCATACTTTGTACATCAGCCATCAAGGACCTGTGCTGACTGACATTTGTCCATCTGCAGTTCTTAGCTTGTGAGGTTGCCTTGGGCGTGAAGACATAGTAAACAGATTGGGGAAATGAAGCATGAAAGATGAGAATGGAGGCCATTATGGCTCAAGTTCGAATTGTCAGGTCTTACTTCTCTTCACATTTTCGTGGTCCAACCTTAGTCCTTACCTCAGAAGCAGCTGAGAAATGTAGTCAGCTGGGTACCCCATGAGAAAAGAGAAAAGGGAAATGAGTTTGATACCTATCCAGTCTCTGTTCACCTCTCGAAAATGAACAGGAATACACAGCACGGCTTTGCCTTCTTTTCCTCATGGATATATATTTTTAAATTTGTCCTCATTTTAACTTACTTTTATTTTACCGTGTTATAGTATGCATGTTTTTAAGTTGTTTTAAGGTTTTTTTAAAATAAGGTATAATATGACTCAGCCATCAAACTGCATAGTCGATGAGATAAAAACAGCCCTTATTCCATGGGCTTTCTGTGAAAACTGTGTAATTACACATACAGTACAAAATGGTACTGATGCATAGTAAATGAAGAAAACAATAATATTCTTGATTTTTGGTATTGATATTTACAGTAATGCAGATAAAACATTAAAATGACCTCTTAGAAGAGAAACAGCTTTTCCTAGAGTTACTTTCTAAGATGCATGTTGCTGCTGGGCCTTCGTAGAGCACGTTCACCTGGGAAACAGCAGGTAGGGCGGTGAGGTTCAGAGTCCCGTTCCTAAAATCTGCCATTGCAAGTCAAGGAAATAACTCCAAGTGCCATTTCACTGGGAGCAAAATTAATTAGGGACCCAAAAATGTGGTTGGAGTTTTTCGCATTCTAACTCAATCTTAGGATGAAGTTTTGGGAACCTATATACATAAAATTCATTAAGCATTCTGCCATTAATTCAACTCTCACAAGTGGAATTTTGATGAGTTAAATAACCAGGAGTTTGAGGTTTGATGTTCTTAAAGAATCGGGGAAATAGATATTCCATGTTGTTACAGAAATACAGAATTTTATTATTGAACAGTCAAGTAAGAACATGTAGTTTGACTTCATATATGTAGAAGACTATTTTATAGTTTCTCACTGATTAGTTTTAATAATATTTCCAATGGCACCAATAATGCCAAAGTGGAGAACAGTTAATAATTTATATTAGGAATATGCATAATGAACTATATTATGTTGAGTTGGCCAAAAAGTTTGTCTGCTTTCTTTCTTCCATAAGATGACTCTAGTAGTGCCTACTTGTCTTAACTTCATTCAAAACCATTTTGTTAGCTTGGATTGTGACAGTTTTTTACTTTACAGTACATTTTACATGTATCAGCATGCATGTAAAAAACATCAAAATTAGTGAATTTTTGTGTAGCCAATTTAATACTAAAGGTGAAAGAAAATATACCTTTTTGGTTTATTATGCTTTATTATTTAAAGAAAAGTAAAAATTCAACTGAAACACAAACAAGATGATTTGTGTAGTGTATGGAGAAGGTGCTGTGACTGATCGAATGTGTCAAAGTGAGTTGTGAAGATTTGTGCTGGAGATTTCTTGCTGGACATTGCTCCATGGTCAGGTAGACCAGTTGAACTTGATAGTGATCACATTGAGACATTAATTGAGAACAATCAATGTTATAATACATGGGAGACAATTGACAAAATCAAGTGTTGAAAATCATTTGCACCAGTTTGGCCAATCCAATAACGCATACGTTGCATATATATAATTCAAATTAATTTTTAGCCAGTGAAAAAGTACTTAAACTCAAGGTTGATGTAAAATCAATTAACAAGAGAAAATCAGCTGGTAACTGGTATTTGTGGCCTTCTTATCAATGACATTTTGTTTTACTCTAATGTATCACGAGCATGCTACAACTTTCCTTGTGGCTATTTCTAGTTGAAAGAAAGTTTTGCAAAAACTTAGGGCTCACTTTATAAATGGGAGAAGGAATAGAGAAGTAAATGTCCAACATCCACAAACCCACACAAGCAATTTTTAGACAGGTGAAAACAACAAACTTCCCCTACTCACTTTTATTTCTTATAAAGAATCATGATCCTGTCAAATTTATATTTAGGGACTCATTTGAAAAGCTGAGTTAAAAGTACCAAATGTGGAAATTTTCACTTAGGGGAATTCAAGAATATATTGACTTTTTTTTAGGGAAAAAGGGTGTTTTTCTAACTTTAATAATCTTTATATCCATTTAGCTCAGTTTCTATAAATACCTGTTGAATAAATATTTCATAATTGCATTATTTTTGCTTTACTTTAGTTCAAAGAATATCAAATATGTGTAATAATATCATTAAACATGTGCTCATTTATCTCATTAAAACAAAACAAAGCAAAAGAGACTCACATCAGTCCAATGAGATATTTTAGGATAGGCACACATAACTTTTGTATCACATTTTTAAAAAAGGCTAGAGGAAATAAGTAAAAACAGAAAAGATATGGCAATTTCAGAGTGCAATTTAGAATTGAGATCAGGAAAGAGTAAAGCAATGGGTTTATACTATTAATAAAATAAACTAATGATGATGAATGTTAGAATAATTATCGCGAGACTTCCAGAGGCAACTAGTAACCCAATTCTAATCATCTATTTCCCAGATATCTATGGGAATACTAACAGTGTTTAAACATACTCAAATCTGACTGCCTGTTTATCTGCTAAGAATAAAATGCAGTTTGCATTATAATGTTTACTTCCTACTGCTATGTTGTATCCACATTATCGTCTACAGAGTTAGAGATCATTATCATCCAGCAAGTGTGGGGGAGCTGTTAATCTTTGATTTCTTCCTAATCTATTCAGGGATGGACTGATAACAAATCAAAATTGCCTTTTCTATAGCAAGTTCTTCATCTCCTCAATTGGCAGCCAATTATTGAGGTAAGATAGAAAGGTGCTCTTCAGCACTGAAAATACATTCCTACCCTGCTTGTTGTAAGACTTTTATTTTAAACAAGCAAGCAACATGCCATAAATTTTTCTGGCATGATTATAAAGAACACGAGTCAATGTTTACAGGAAGAAGTGCAGAGGATGATCTGAGGCCTCATCTGGGTATTTTATTAGTGGTTTAAATCACATTATCTACATTTCAGTAACTGAACACTACGCTCCTTTGAAGTCTCTTTACTCTTTTCTCATTCAAATAGACATTAAAATCAGAAATGCATATCAGTTTTTGACTTTACACATATGTTCTGTATTTCTACTTTTAACATTTCTAATGTTTAAAGGGAGAAATAGCACAAACATATTTGTAGAAATAGTTAGAAAATTATTCATCATTCACTATTTCTGATAGTTCCTAAGCATTGATGTGATTAATCCTCATCACATTCTAAAGAAACTAGCTTTTTTTTTTGCATTTTTAAAGATGAATAAATAGAAATTCAGATGTGAAATATAAGAAAAAGACCATATAAATGATAAACTTAAAGGCAATGGTTTTGCCCTGTCTGGTGTGGCTCAGTGGATTGAGTGCTGACATGTAAATCAAAGGGCCGCCCGTTCGATTCTAGGCTGTGTGCCTGGGTTGTGGGCCAGGTCCCCAGTAAGGGGCACGTGAGAGGTAACCAGCCATTGACATTTTTCTCCCTTTCTTTCTCTTTCCCTTTCCCTCTCTCTGAAAATAAATAAATAAAATCTTTAAAGAAAAGCCAATAGTTTTATCATTACAAAAATGGCACAAATCACCAAGGCCATTGCACATGTAGATGGGGGGAATACAAACAAAGAGAACAGTCATTTTTATCAGATATAGTCTTCAAAAATAGAATTATTTAATACTTATTAAAACTTTAATTGAACTTGTTGTCAGATGAACTTGTTGGTTTCCGGCATCATTTTCTCCATCTTCTCAGCACCCCTTTGCAGGGGATATTTGGAAACTACGTTTGCATACTTTCTTGCCAGAAAGATTCCTACTATGTTTGATCACAAGAGGACTCAGGTGAGAAGGGAAAGGAGGAAGAGAAGCAGAAACGTTTTTCACGCAGCACCAGGCAACACATGGGCTCCAGCACACATGAGGTTTGGTAGCACGTGGGGCATCCTCCTGGGAAGCGGCCTGCTCAGGGTGGCAGTCAGCAGAGATGTTCCCAAATGCTCTGTTTCCTTGAACACTGGAGGCACACTTACAGATTAGCTGCAGGTTTCCCCATCCTTTAATAATTTTGTAGGCACTGATTTCATTTTAAAATCGCTTTTATGAAATATCTCCAGCTGATTTTTTGAAGCAGATCCATTCACATACACATAATAAGTCATTTAGTGAAATTATCAAAGGTTGCTTTCTTTTTTTATTGTGTGTCACCACTTTTACAAATGAGTGAGTTGTTTGAAGCTATTTAAGTCCCAATTAAAATACTTATTTTAAATTCATCTCTATTTTTTCAAGCAAAGCCTTAGTGTCTGAAAGAATGGTATTCATTTGACCTGTCCTTTCCTGATGACCTAAAGTCCCCAATACCTTGGTCATATGTAATGCATTGCTAAATATTGCATTGGACAGATTAATTAGACAGTTGCATGCAAAATGTTCACCAGACAAATATAAATGATCCTGGGCCTATCTAATTTCCCACACATTTTATGCAGAAACATTTAAGTATAGATATGTGTATCTCGTCACTGATTTGGATAGGGCACAAAGGTTACAATATAGTAGCAATGTAGGATGGGTATCATTTCCATTACTGAAAAGTTAAAACATCATTTGAACTATTGATCCTGAAAAGTAACGCCTATAGGTGGTTTTGCAACATTCCTGAAGTTTCTTTATTGTGGTACACTGAGAATAGAAATCCCAAAATAGCTTTAGAGATTAGTTTCTTCTAAAAAAAAAAACAGGCACATGAATCATAAAAACCTCTTCCTTGTAAAAGTTATAGTTTCTTCTATTGATCTTTTTGAGTATTTTCAACTAAGAGTGCAAGGAGTTGAAAACAACTTCTGGAAAGATAGAGTGCACCTCACCATAAACTGTCCCCAAACAAACGTTTGTGTGTAGATAAAACAAAAGAAGACACAACTACAAAAGAGCAGCAAGAAAACTCAGCAGCACTAAACAATAAAACCTGTTCACAGATCTTACACCTCTCACCAAAGTATTAGTACCTGATCAATTTCAAGTTTCTCCACTTATAAGTTCAAATTACACTTTCCTACTTAGTAGATACAAAAAAAAAAAAAAAAACCCAGCAAATTTAACCCCCAAATTTTAAAGGTAACTTCAAAGCACTCAATTTGGTGCGACCAAAATTAACTGTTCATTTTAATGGTTTGGTGAAAGCAAAAATTTTATTAGCACTTTATAAGAGCCAATAGAACTTAAACAAAACGAAAACTCTATTGGCTTATTTCCTTTGTTTTTCTTGGCTAAAATACCGAGTGGCAAATACAATCCCAGCTGACATTTATTAGACACTTTGCAGCCTACCTGGTGTTTCATGAGATTCATTTCATGTAATACTTGTGATAGACCTGTGAAGTACTAATATATTTAATAACCATTTCACAGCACAGAAAACTATGACATAGAGAGGTGAATTACTCACCCAGGATCACACAGCTATTAAAAAGAAAATGCAGGGCTAGAAAACAGATAATATAATGAAAAGTTTCCATTACAAAGCATTACAATATATTGCTACCCAGTATATTCATGATACCCGCCAGTGCTTTCCTTAGTGGAGGAGCAATCATGAATTGTATCAATCCAGTAATGATTCATTGAGCATCTATTAAATGCAAGACATTTTACTAGATGTTGGTGATAAAACCTAGAAATTTACTCTCCACCTATAGGAGATACTTATATCAACTCATTTCTGGGAGGTCATGATTGTAACTTCTACATTATAGATTCATAAAATGTAACCCTGCTTCCTGGATGTCCAGGCAGATAGGATACCTATTCCAATCCATCTGGCATTACTTCCAATATAGAATCTGCCTAGGATCAGGAAGCTAATATGCCTGAGCCAATCAGTGAAATTTTTTAGAAATATAAATTTGAAGTAGGGGGCTCTGATTCTGCTCGAAGAGAGGGCATAAAAACCCGAGAGAGTTTGGCCGTGCTATGTTTTATGTTATCATCCTAGAAAGTAGCTTATCTGAAGGTGAAAGATGAAGCAGACCAGCTGAGAGGAACAATATGGAGAGAGAGAATTGGTGCTTTACTTTCAATTGGTTCACAGGCCCAGCTGCATCTCTGTCCTTAAGTTCTATGAAGCGCCCTGTACCCTATACAAATGTTTTCGTTTTGCTTAGGCCAGTACAAAATGGGAGTGTTACTGCTAATCCAAGCAGAGAAAATGTGACTTTTCAAGTCATAACCAATGGTACCCACTGAAAACTGTATCCAATCTGTGTTTCTGATAGGAGCATTTTGAATTGTGAAAGCATAGAGCAATTTTTTTAAAGTAAAAATCCATTAGCCTTCTGGACATGGAAGAAAATGGCTACTAATCAGGTCTCTTGATCTCTTAAAATTTCCTACAAGGATCTCCAGACTTAGAAATGATTCTACTTCATTCATCTTCCATCTATTCCCAGACATTTACTTAAACTTCATCTAAAATCACTTGTTCTCATCAGATGAAGACATCATTCTTCTCAACTAAGTTGATATTCAGCTGGTATTTACTCCTATGATGGTTTGGTCAGGGGTTTATTCATATCAGTCAATGCTCATGTTATATTGTGGATATAATAATTTTTTAAATTTGACCTACTTTCACAAGTCCCATCTGTTATATGTGTTTCCACCAGCTTACTAGGTCCTCTAAGTGGTTCAGTGGGAAATTTCTGTTCAATCATTCATTCAATAAATACTGAACAGCTATGAAACAGAAATTATTTTGCTCACTTGGGAGACTAGTATACGGCTCATTTTTTGAAGAGGGCCATTTTGCTTTATGAGAAAGACTCCAGAGGCATGAGTGGGGCAGGAAAGCCAGTTGAGGGGCTATGATGTAAGCTTAGTCACCACTTGATGGCTTCTAAGGTGATGATGATAGCAATGGAGAGAGCAATAACTTGCTCTAAGGTAGAGACAAAATTATTTGGAATTTAAGTATCACTTTTCTATGATGTGCTTTATAACTCCACAAGCAGATTTTTTGCATTATCATTATTTACTAACATAATATGCTATTCGCATCTCTACTTTAGTCTTTATCAAATTGTAATGTAATTAAGTTATAAATGATTAGCTCTCTACCCAGACATTGAACACTGTAGTTCAGGCATCTTATACTTTATTTTTCTTTCTCAATGTCTGGTACGATGACTAACTCATATTAAACAATTAATCTTTTGCAAGAAAGAGCAAGACAAAAATTACATGAGAATAATATTATCTAAATTGAGAATATTATTTATTTATACTTGCTGGTAATGTTATGTTAATTCTTATCTAATACCTAGAGTTATCTAAGAGTTGCCTGAAAGAGCAAGAGTTAATAGGAGATGATTCTTTTGTATATGTTTCATATTTCTATCTTTTGATCAGAAAGAAGAAACATACGTTATTCCTACGGCCAGGTTTGCTGTGGTTGTCAACACGCTGTACTGTACTGGCTGAAGGAAACACAGATTCAGTGAGGAATATTCTCAGAAAGAATTCCTGTTGAAGTACGTGCCTAAATTATTATCAACCAAAAGTCAACGTTTTGCTCTTTATTTATGATATATCACATAATTCTTAGGAGTTGAAGTGCTAGCATTGAGTAATTAAATGCAATTGATTTGGCTGACCTTCAAAAGGAATAATCCACAGAACAGTATTTATTATCAAAACAGTTGATGTTCTACGGAAACAGAATATGGTGGCACCACATTGTGGTAAAGCCAGGAAGGGGCAATTTGCTAGTGATCCCTAAATTCCCCATCCCCTACAGAAAGTGACTTGTTTCTCAACATAGCTCAGTCTGTGACAACGAGGAAAATTGGCTCCTACAGTTTAAAGAAGGGTCACCAAAAGCAAGGAAAAAGAGCTAGCAGAAACTGTAAGCCCGGGGTTCAGCTAAGCATAAAAATATACCTACAGCCTCTCTTAGATCTCCATGAAGTTCCCTGGAAAATGCTACTAGCAGGAAACAAACACACAAAAAAAGCACGCCTACTGCATTGTGATTTACAGCTACTGATTTGATATCAAAGATTTACTCTTTTCCCTGAATAAATTATTTCTAGACATTAATACATGTCTTAAGAATATTTTAATTAAAGAGGTGGCACTGAGTATGTGGTTCGATACAGTACATAACACATTTGCTTTTTATTTCATAAAATATACTACTTATTTCCATTGATATTTTGTGATCATCTGTAAGGCATTTTCCCATGATTCCTACTCAACAGCTACAAAGGGTATAGACAAAAGAAACAAACATATAATCTTGTGATGACTATTATTTGTGCAATGCACTTAATTCATTTTTGCATATTAGCACAAATCCACTGGCCCAAGACCTAAAATAAATTATTAAGATTAATGCAAATCAGGAAGTTATTAAGTAAGGTTTTTAAATGCAACTCATAACAACTCTTTGACCTGATAATAAATCACTTTGTTTGCATATTGTAGATTTACCATGCACTAAATGGGGGAAGGCTGAAGGCAATTTTGCTAGAGAATTTCAAGTTTTAAAAAAATTATTATTTGTAACTGTAATGCCTGATATCTCCTGTGGTTGCCAGTGGGGAACTTTGAATAAAAAACTCACTTATTTTGGAGATTAAACCCTTGTTCGAGGTATCATTGGTACATGGGTCCGAGGTACCATATAGTTGGTTCTCTTTTCATTTTAATGCTGTTTTCTTTAGCCATGCAGAAGCTTTTTAATTTGATGAGGTCCCATTTGTTTATTCTTTCCTTTATGTCCATTGTTTTAGGGGACATATCAGTGAATATGTTGCTGCATGGAATGTCTGAGATTTTCCCGACAATGTTTTCCTTTACTACTTTTATGGTGTCACGACTTATATTTAAGTATTTTTTACACCTTGAATTTATTTTTGTGTATGGTGTAAGTTGGTGATTGAGTTTCATTTTTTTGCATGTAGCCATCCAGATTTCCCAACACCATTTGTTGAAGAGGCTGTTTTTACACATTTTATGTTTCTTCTCCTTTTGTCAAATATCAATTGCCCATAGAGACTTGGGTTTATTTCTGCATTCTCTGTTTGATCTCCAAAATATATAAAGAACTCACACCACTCCAGGAAGAAAAAAAAAACCAATTAAAAAATGGGCAAAAGACTTAAACAGACACTTCTCCAAGGAGGACATACAGAGGGTCCAGAGACATATGAAAAGATGTTCAGCATCACTAGCCATCAGAGAGATGCAAATTAAAACCACCATGAGATACCACCTCACACTGGTCAGAATGGCCATCATCGACAAAGCAACAGACAAGTGTTGGAGGGGATGCGGAGAAAAGGGAACCCTAGTGCACTGTTGGTGGGAATGCACATTGGTGTAGCCACTGTGGAAAATAGTATGGAAATTCCTCAAAAAACTAAAAATGGAACTGCCTTTTGACCCAGCAAGTCCACTACTGGGATTATACCCTAAGAGCCCTGAAACAGCAATCCAAAAGAACCTGTGCACCCCAATGTTCATAGCAGCACAATTTACCATAGCCAAGGGCTGGAAACAACCTAAGTGCCCATCAGCAAATGAGTGGATCTAGAAACTATGGTCCATTTACACAATGGAATTCGACGCCACAGAGAGAAAGAAGGAGCTTATACTCTTTGTGAAAGCATGGGTGGAACTGGAGAGCATTATGATAAACAAAATAAGCCAGATGGTAAGGGACAAATACCATATGATCTCACCTTTAATTGGATCATAAGCAACAAAAGAAAAAACCAAGCAAAATATAACCAGAGACATTGAAATTAAGTATAATCTAACAATGGCCAGAGGGGAAGGGGGAGGGGGCTGTGGGGGGAAGGGTTTTCAGGAACTACTATAAGGGATACATAGACAAAACCAAGGGGGAGGGTGGAAGCAAAGGAGGGAGGTGGGTTTGGATGGGGTGGGGGGAGGGGAGGGAGAAAATGCAGACAACTGTAATTAAAGAATAATAAAGTAATTTTAAAGAATTTATTTATTCATTTTTAGACAGAAGGGAAGGGAGGGAGAAAGAGAGGGAGAGAAACATCAATGTGTAGTTGCCTCTCACATAGCCCTCACTGGGGACCTGGCCTGCAACGCAGGCATATGCCCTGATTGGGAATCGAACTGGTGACCCTTTGGTTTGCAGCCCATGCTCAATCCACTGAGCTACACCAACTAGGGCACAATAAAGTAATTTAAAAAAAAGAGAGAAATGCAAAAAAAAAAACCCAAAAAACCCAAAAACAAAACAAAACAAAAAAAACCTCACTTATTTGTACTTCATTTAGAAAAGCTGCTTAACATTCCCCATTAACTTGTTTTTAATATGATAAATTTACATAAAATTTACATTTGTATACTAAAATATATTGCATATTAAAAATTCTACCCAATTATATATGATCATCATTATCATCTAAACAATATAACTCAGACTTCTCTTTGGCATATAAAGTGTATGTATGTATTATCTTCTGTAAAAATAAGATTAAACACTACATATCATTTTAAAATCTGCTCTCCAAAATATATAATTTATCAATAATGATTCAGTCATCATTTTAACAGTTGCATAGTACAAAAATCGCATTAAAAACTATTCCACAGATTATTTAAGTTGGAATACAATTTAAAATTTTAATAATAATATTTAAAGTGTTTACTAGTGTCAAGCATTATTTTAAGCACTACACACAAACTACATTATCCCATTGCTACCTTGATGACAATACCATCAGATATGTTATCTCTCTTTAAGGGATGAGAAAACTGATTAAATTTAAGCACCTGTGTAAGATCTGACTGTAAATGATGAACCGACAGTTTTGTTTTTACTCACTACACTGCATGGCCAGTGTAAAACCCAACACGAAGTAAGTTCAAATGCAATCCCTTGGACCTCCAGCCCTACAAACAAGCAAACAAACAATCGAATTCTCAAAAGAGTTCTGAGAGAGAATTATGACATCTTTGGCCATATACTGCTTCTCTTTACCAAGAAAAGAATCACCTAAATTTAGTAACTCTGGACAGTCTCATAAAAAGAGACCAGTACTCCTATAGCCCAAACTGAAGGAGGCTGAACAAATTCACTGAATGATAAAAAACAATGAATGTTTTGCATTTTCTAAAGGACTGCAGAATTGAGCAGTGCTGAGCTAGAATTCTTGCTTTAGTATTACAGAGCCATAGCTCCCATATATTGGATTACCACACATGTGGTTATTAGTTGATAATATTTAATATGACTATAATTTTATGTCAGAAACAGTAGACCCTTGATACACATGAGAACTATGAAAACCACATTGTCTATTAAGATAGTCATTTAATTCTCCCATCTCGTGTGCAGCAATAATTAACATTCCCATTCCACACTAAAGTTCAATCTTTAACTGATAAACAAATAAATCTCCCATGAGATCACAAAGATGACAAACTTTAGCTCCCAAATGTCAGCTGGTTTCTCTAAAGGTAAAATACATCAAATGCCATGTAAAGAACTGCAACATTTCTATGAGTCTGGGGATTTCGGTTAAACTAGTATGTTTCAGTTTACCCACAAAACGCTGCAGCCCAGTTACATCCATTTCTTTATAGAAAAATGTTTGTGAAATACCTACTTACTAAGATCTTTAGCTATGTTGATCAAGAAACAGAGAGTCCTATAGCTATTCTTTCAAGGGGTTTATTTGCTTTTAGATGACAAAACACTGCTCATAACATGATGTTATAGTGCTCACTTGATCTATGGAAAAATCTGGTTGAGATGTACTTCCATCAACGAAGCATAAAAGTGATTTACACTTCCATTGAAAAAAATAAAGCAAGGGTCCAAAAATAAAAGTAATGTAAAAGGAAAATTTCTCCTTTTTTAAATTAATTACTCTGGACCCCATTTATAGTAATAAGATATCCTAATTTATATCCATATTATCATATCTTCATGGTTTCTCAAAATATATTTACATTGAAACTCTGTAGTAAAATGAACGAAGTCTGTTACTAACATACAAATATAAATATATAAATATTTGAAATAGTGTTGTGAACCAGAAACTTCTATTCTCATATTATATAACTTATATATCAATTTAGTTATGCATTATCTATATATAAATAAATGGAGATTAGAACATGGTTCGATTATAATTGGAAGCTAACTTCTATTCCATGATCATCTAAAATACTCTTTCCTTCTAACTGTGTACATTAATTTAAATTTATAACTTATAAAACAAGTAAGCTGCCTAGAAATGTTAATGATAGAAATTCTACCAATGAAATTTATGTGATTTTCACTCATGCAGAACTTTTTTTTTCATTTTGTCAAGGATATTCCCAGTGAAAATTCTTTGATTTTTCTAAGGCTCTAGAAAAAGGACATGATAAATATGACAGATTGGAACATTCTTTTCTCTTTAATAGTAAGAAAATTTGTTTATTTCATTAGTTTTAGCATGATGCTCTTTTTTTCTATAAGCTCCTCCTTTATTAAATATAGTTTTATGTTTTGAAGAAAATTTGTGATCACAGAAATTATATAAAATATTAAAAGCAGTACTAACTTCGTTGATATCTGAAATATCTTTTGTGAGCTAAAATACATACAACTTCTCTGGGTTACAGTTGTGAAGTATGCCCTTACCTCAGGAGTTATTCATCACATGCCAATTTTTACTGCTTTGAACACTGTTTAGTTAGTAGTAAACTCTTACTCATTTTAAAGCATACGTCTGTCATTGGCTATATGCATTATCTAGGCTCTCCACCTAAATGTTATTCACCAGGGTCCAGTTTAATGACACTATTGTATGGCTGGTGGTTGCAAAGTCAATCTTCATTATAGATTTTTCTGCATAAGCATCATTATTTCTATAATTTTAAAATTCATGTGAACTAAGTGTAAAGCTATATGTCCTGTGTAAAATTTTGGACCAGTAAAATCAAATGTACATGAAGGTTTTTGTTACAATGTTGCAATTGATCTTTTTACTCTCAGATGAAACAAATAAAAACAATGTATACATTTGTCCTTCAATTGGTCATTGACTCTAGCATACATACCTACTAGGAAAGGTCTATGCTTATTTTAGTTGAATATGCAGATTAGATCAAGTAGGAAAAAAATAAGTAGTGGAAAAATTAAACATCAAAGCAATTATGCAACTGATTTTGCTCAACTCTTTTTTTTTATTGTTGTTCAAGTAGAGTTTTCTACCTTTTCCCCCCTAGCCCTCCCCGCCTCCCTGCCCCATTTCCACCCGCCTTTTTAACTCAACTCTTTTGTCCTTTTAAGTTTTACATAAACTCTTAACACACATAATAACATGAAATTTTATTTATTTTTTAAAATATTTTATTTACTTATTTTAGAGAGAGGGGGAGGGAGGGAGACAGAGAGGGAGAGAAACAGCAATGTATGGTTGCCTCTCACATGGCCCTCACTGGGGATCTGACCTATAACCCAGGCATGTGCCCTGATGGGAAATCGAACCGGGACCCTCTGGTTCCCAGCCTGTGCTCAATCCACTGAGCTACACCAGCCAAGGCAATAACATGAAATTTTAGCTAAGCATTTTGAAACCTAAATGCCATAATTTTCAAGATCAGATATGTCTATACTTCATGAGGATCACTTAATTTTTTTAAAAAATAAAACAAAAGGAAAAGTTGTTTTAATTTTATTACTTGTGTTTTAAACTAGTATTAAATTTGGGAAAAATTTAAAATAAAATCCTTAAAATTATTATAAATTAAGTGACTGGATAATCTTTCTTAGAGGCAAGCAATGTACAAGATGAATGAAAAATTTGCATATGGCTGTTTCAAATGAAGCACAAGTACTCAATCCAATGTCTGGGTTCCCCATCAAAAACAAGTGATAAAATATATTTGTAGGTGTAATGGAGGCACTAAGAAATATTTCTAACATGCACTAAACATCTTCTACTTCTGAAATGGATCTAATGAATTGTTATGTGCTCTATAAATATTATATTTTATTCATCTTTGTGATAGAAATTTTATTTTCATTCTAAAATTCATTCAAAGCTCAACAAATGTGCAAATCTTCACTTATTAGCAGCAAAGACTAGTAATCAGGCTATTTAACATTAAAATGTTCTCTCCCATTTGCTGCTTGTCAGATATATGGCAAGTAATTTTATCTTTGTGACTCAATGACCTCAAAAGAAAATGAGGATAACAATTTCCCTAACAGAGTTATTGTGAGGAATAGAAAAATGTCAGAATGATATAGTTTGCAATTAATGTTATTGAATATATAAATTTAACAAATATTTTCTTAACATTTAGTGTAATGATTTTTTGAGAAAGAAATGTGTTTGTTCAGAAAATACATTAGTAAACCTCTGTGCAATATGGGCAAGGTATTCTTTATGAGTAGGAAATCAATTTATTTTGCTTCTGAAATGTTTAAGGAGAGAAAATAGACCATGAAAGATGATGGAGAAAATAATAGAACCAGAGAGAGTATGCAAAATGTAGGACTCTAGGGAGAAATAATCAGTGGTTTCATCTTTACTCCGTACTCAGAACAAAACACGTAAGGACCAGGAGTGAATGGCGCTGAATTTTGAGTAATGCGGTTACTACAGTGTAAACATTTTCCTGTTTAAGAGATCATCCCAACTAAATATTCACTAAAGCATAGTATACTCATGAGTGCTCTGCATGACTTGGTTTACTATTTGTCCTTGTAACAAAATGAAAATGGGCCAAAATTTTGTGACATGCAAAAAAAAAAAATGGACTGTCTTGCCAAGGACCAAGAAGGTAGTCAGCCCCAGGTATTGAAAAAATCCTAAGGACTGCTTTGGGTTTCCAAGGCACACAGAACTGGACATTTTAATTAATCATATCCTATTGTAAAGGGGTAAGACATTCTGCAGTTGGTAATTGACTTTATGGAAATAGCCATAGCCATTACATTTTGAAAGCTCTGTTCGGTTTTCAAGTTTTTTTTTGTATATTATCTCATTTGTCCTTCAGAAAACTCCGTGAGTCATGCTGGGCAGGCATTCTTCTTCCCACTTTGAAGATCAGGAAACAGCTGAGGAGATTAGGGGACATATACACTATAATATTGTAACAGAATAAGAAATACATATTTGGCCTTTGACTTTAGTTGTTGACCCAGCTCCTAAAACCGTTGTAATTTGCTGAGTGATAAGGAGGAAAGAAGTGTATTTTACTATTTATAACAAACCCTTTTCCACATCACTAAAGTTTACATTAATGAACTGACTCTTGTTGGGCCCCTAGACAGGTTCAGTATGGGGGCTGGTTGCCAGAGAAAACAACCAAGTGATTAAGGCTTGGAACTTTCTGTCCCACCTTCTTGACTTCTTGGAAGGGAAGATGCCTTACAGATTGAGTTAATCATCGATGACCAATGATTAAACCAATGATGTCTACACAGTGGAAGCTCCATAAGAACCTTGAATAAGAGGGTTTGGAGGGGTTCTGGGTTGGTGAACATGTACATTTTTCAGGGGGCCGAAGCTCCCATGCTCAGGACCCTTCCAGACCTTTCCGATGTATCTCTTCTTCTGGCTCTTTTTTTTTTGTACCATTATACCATCCTTTATAGTAACTGGCAATAGCTAGTAAAGCATTTCCCTGAGTTCTGTGAACCATTAAAACAAATGATCAAATCTGAAGTGGGAGTCATGGGAACCCCTGGCTTGTAGCCAAGTCAGAAAGAAGTCTGAGTACCCGGGGACCACCACATGTGGCCGGGTGTCTGGAGTGCCGGGGAGTCTTGTGGGACCGAGGCCTGTGGGGCTGGTGCTAGTGACGGGTAGTCAGTGTCAGCATTGAGTTACACTGTAGGATATTTAGTTGGTATCTGCAGTGAATGGAAAATTGTTAGGCGTGGAAAACACACACATATGCTGTTCGAAATTTTGTGAGTAGAGAAAGAGTTTTTCCTTATCCAAGTTCTTACATGCTAGTAGAACAAAGAAAACTAAAATACTCCATCCAAAATTACTCTGGATTTGGTGACTTTTCATTTTAGTTTCTGTAAAGAAATATTTTTTATGAAACCCAAGAGAAAGGATGGATCCCTGTCTTCTTAGAAAATCAAGTATTTTGTTTAAGAAATAGTTTTTAAGTTTGTTGAAACTAAGTACATTTCTCACCTTTTTAGAAAAATTAATTCTTTTGGTACCTATCTGTGTCGATTTCAAATTTGTTGAGAGGCAATCAGCCACAGCCTGGAGTGACAGCCCTTTATTCATTATGTACATCCCTGAGTACACACACAGTCACAGAACCCTTCCTCCCATTTCTCCCACCAGAAGTGGCACCAGTAGACCCACAGTTCAGAACGTATTCATCCTACCACAGAGAACAACTGTGTAGAGCAGGGGTGTCAAATTCATTTTCACTGGGGCCACATCAGCCTTGCGGTTGCTTTCAAAGGGCTGAATTTCAACTCCTTACCGGTTAAGGAGTAATTACATTTATACAGTCCTAAAATTATTTCGTCCCTTTGAAGGCAACTGCAAGGCTGATGTTGCCCTCGGTGAAAATGAGTTTGACACCCCCGGTCTAGAGGATAAAATGATCGCATGCCCCAGACCTCTGAAGAGACAAGACACCAGCACA